>CAUYSK010011373.1:0-29940 GCA_963575035.1 Avahi laniger | reverse complement strand
TCAAGGGACAGATTCAAGACCTCTGTCCTTACTGAGGTCACACAAGCTCCTGGCCCTGTACACCAGACATCATGGAAAGAAGGGAGGGGAGGGAGAAAAACAGCCCAGATGTATTAGTTATCCACTGCTGTGTAACAAATTAGCCCAAAATTTAGTGGCTTAAAACAACTTTAAATATTTATTCTCTTGTACAGTTTCCTCGGTTAGGACTATGAGAGTGGTTTAGCTACTGGTTCTGGCTTGGCATCTCCCATATGGCCACAGTCAAGATGACAGCCAGGGTGACAGCTACCTGGAGGCTTGGCTGGCGTCGGAGGATCTGCTCTGAAGATGGCTCAGTCACTTGTCTTCCAGGTGGGTGCTGGTTGCTGACAGGGAGCTGCTTAAGTGTCTGCATGATATGGCAGCTGGCCTCCTCCAGAGAATGACCCAAGAGAGCAACGTGGAAGCTGCCATGTTCTAAGTGGCTCATCCCTGGAAGTCCGACACCACCACTTCTGCCATATTCTTGGGGTTACAGAGAAAAATCCTGATGCCATGAGGAAGGGGTCCCCACCGAGGTATGGTCCCGGGAGGTGAGACTCATTGAGCACCATCTTGAAGGTTCCCACAGTGAGGAGGTTATTTTTGAATTGACTAAAAAAAATCACCAGAAAAGTGATTGATTTAACCAGAAGAGACCAGAAAGTTCCTGGATGGATCTGAAGTTCATAGGAAGAGACGGCTATCCCTTTCACTGGAAACTTTCCATTTTTTCTGATCTACCTGGGCTTGAGAAGTAAAATTGATAACAGTTACATGGAAAAATTAAAAAAAAAAATTAAGATGTCATGTTTTCCAAGTGCTGAGTCGTGACTGTCCAAGCAAAACTCTTTCGCACGTTTATTTGGGTCAGGATCATATCTGACAAATGAGTGTAGTTCTTTCTAGTTTGAGGTTTGTGGTTTCTTTCAGTTCATATCTGTCAAGCTTAATTCCTGATTACTGTTCTTAAACATGGACAAAGTATGTAATCTTTCCCTTAAGGAATTTGTACCACAGATGAGAAGAGAAAAAAAGAAAGAGGAAAGGTGTAGTTTCGCAAAGGCGCGTCCTCGGAGCAGCACACTGTCTGGTCAGAGGTGAACAGTGTCGGATGACAGTCAGACGGAGCGGCCCTCTGATGTTCTAGCTTCAAGCACCAAGAAAGAAATCTCAAATTCCTCTCACTTCCTAACCACCAGGTAACCGAGGCCCCATCCCATCAGGATTCTGCTCCTCATCAGAAAAAGTCTTCCATGAAAGGGGAACAAACAAACCACCTTCTGAGAAGGATCTCGGGTAACAGTCCTACCCCAGTGGCTTCTGGAGAAAGAAACATCTCCACAGGACTCGAGGGCTTGGGAATGCGTTTTCCTGAAACGGGATTCTAATAACATACCAGAGCTCAGATTTCCAGGATAATTGAAAGCTTTAGTATTAATTGGAGAAGGGGATGGGGTGGGGAAGCTGGGGAATGCAGAAACTTTTTCCTGCCATTGCTGGAAAAGTTCACGCTGTGGTTGGGGGAACAAATGGCCCAGTGTTTGCTGGCTTTGGGTCTGCTGAGTGGGGAGGGGGACATGCTCTGCTCAGTCTACCTTTCAGGTTGGCAAGGGACAGATGGCCCAGCTTGGTGCACTGCAGAAGGAATTCCTAAGGAATTCATTATTTCAAAACTTGTGGCTTTGCACCCAGAGGCCCAGGCCCTGTGCACATGTGATGAATTGGTCAATCAGCAGATATGATTTTCCAGGGCAATTGGCACATCCATGTAGACACTCAGTAAATAGTGTTCAGTGATGATGAAAGGAAATTATGTAGCTTTTTAAAAATAGCAGTATCATTCCTATACCATAGGGAGAGTAGAACTGTCCAGCAGACAGAAGTGAAAACTAAAAATAAAATTTTTCATTTAGCATTCATTTGCTTTCTACTTATATCTTCTTAATAAGTACTGTGTCTCTGGGCTTTGGTGAAGTTAATCTTCCCTCCCTTCTTATTTTTCTTCCTTACTTCCGAATAACCCCCAGAAGCCTGCGGGTTCATGTTAGAAGACACCGAGATCATTGATTCAGAGAAACTTCCAGAAAAACACCCAGGGGAGAGTATAGGATCCGGGGTAGCTTAGCCTAGAACTGACTTCCCAGAGGAAGTGGAGTGTGGCCCTGATCTTTACACTCAGTATTTAGGAGCATTTCATGCTGATGTTCACCAAGTGGGTAGCTGTAAGCTTTCTGTGTTATTCCTTAACAGGATAGTTGCCTCAGTTTCCTTACCTGTAAAGTGGATATAATTTTACACATCTTGTAGGGCTATGAAAATTTAATGAAAAGACATCTGCAGTGCCCAGCGCAGGATACTTTATGAAAAATGTAACCTCCACACCTAGCCTAATCTGTAATATGAGGGAAATGCCATTTGTCCCCCACAGAAGTCAATGAAAAACATATAAAAGCATCAAGTATAGCATCTGAGGTATGCAAGATTTAACAGGATAAGCTTTAGAAATTATTGCTATTAGTCTCTACCTCTGTAATTGCAGAAAGAAATACAAATTTTTTGCCTGCTCTTGTTCTTATTTGTGAATCTTTGAGATCTAAAGTTCTGGATTTGTTGCCCCACAGGAAGGTTAGCAGCTTTTCACGTGTTTCAGGGGCTGCGTTTAAATAACTGATATCCAGATTTTCAGTTGGCAAGTCGAGGCTCCGCTAGGGGAGTTCACCTTTATGTTGAATAGGCAGACAGGACTGACCCTACAGCAGGAAGGGAATGGAGTGGAAGAGGGGTTCAAGCCACACCAAGGGGGAAGAGACTGGGGCTTTGCTCCGAGACTAGGTGGGGGGTCGAGCAGGAGAACTGGCTTTACGGTTCGTGGCCAGTTCACCTGCCACGTGATGGTGCCTCAGTGGCGGTCTCTGTGACCCCAGGACATTGTCCAACTGATATGGAGCACAACATTGCATGATAGACGGCCAACCGTGACGATGGCGGTCCCCGTGGACAAAGAACCAAGGCTGCCTGTTCCCTGCGTTTCCTCTCTGTCCATTTCTACCCCATCCTGGAACCCTGAGACCCTAAGAACAAACCACCCAGCAATCTGAAAGTAAGTGAGAGACAGAGCATGTTTCCTGGGGTCAAATTTCACATCAGTCTCCCCCTCCCACCCGAAGTCCAGCTCGCTCTTACTCCAACCTTCCCCTTCCACGAGGCCTGTGCCTATTTCAGCGAGACAATGCTGGGAAACGCTCCAGAGTGGAGCCTAAACAGTTGATCAACTGTTTGAAATTACAACTCCAGTTCCAGGCCTGAATTTTTTTGTGTCAAATCCTAAGAAAGAGATAAATGAGAGCAGGAGAGGGAAGAAAATGCTATGTGAGATCTTGATTGATGTTGAACATCTGATGGGCCCCTGTGGGTTGCGCTTTTGTTCGGAATACTTGGGGTCCTTGTTTGTTTTTGCACTTACAGAACATTTCTATTGATATCTGCTGTGTTTTCAAAAAAAAAAAAAAATCAAAGAGGAGATCCATTGTTAAAAACACAAAGATCACCACGGAGCTGGGCAGTCTATAAGTGGGGGAAATGAAGTTTCCATCACTACACACAAAACAAAACGCTTGGAGCAGAAATAGGTGCTGGTGGCCACGGGACGGTGCCTTTGCCTTTGAGCTCCATGGGCTGCGGAAGTGTTTAGGGTTTTCTTTGAGGCCTCCGTGGCTCTGTTATTAGATTCGTCTGAAGCTTGTTGAAAAGTATTTATTAGAGACCTTTTTGATGCTTCTTCTGTCTGACATGTCATAACTTTTATGACATAGAAATAACCAAAATGAAGATGCAGAGACAACTCGGAGATTATTCGCCAGTTCTCCAAAGACCGCCGGCCATTTACATGGGGCGCATGCCGGATAATTTATGAAAACAGAGATCGTCTGTGGGAGTGAAATACAGCCCTCCGCGCTGCGGCAGTCATAATGAACAGAATAAATTCCGTCGTTATGCAGATGTTCCACGCGGGCTGTCAGCATGTCGAGGAAAATTTACTCCCTGTCTCTGATGCTGGAGACAAACAGTTCCACGCGATGAAAAACAGCGTGGAAGGAGGAAGTAGCACGTGGCTTTCTGTCTGCCCTGAGAAGTTTGGCTCTACATGTGGAAGAGTGGTACACTTCGATGACAGTGGTGTCCCATGAGTCATTTTTTTGCCTGCAACAATGCATAGAGAACTTTTCTTTTTAATCCTGGTATTTAAGCCTGGAGATATTTATTGAACCCTAGGAAACAAGGAAAGGCGATGCATTTGGATTGTTTTGAGTGACAGGGTCTATGTGGCTATAAGAGAAACTAAAACAAAACATTGGTTGTTGTAAACAGATCATTCCATTCCCCTCAGCCTGTAGGGCTTTAGAGAAATCTAGAAATGATTCTCTCCAGGATCCACAGTTTTATGTGGCCATCTGCCCTTTTGCCAGCTACACCAAAAGCTGCCAAAAGTCTCAAATTACTGATATCTCCCAGAGGAGCAATCTCCCCTCACCTCTGTGTCTGGTTTTGCTAAAATTTAGAAACTGCTGTGGTTTCTTGGCCACTGCCAGGGAGTTATATATCCAGGTCTCCAAATTACCTAAAATTACTTGTCTTGGCTATGATATGTACCATACTCAGTCCCCGTGGTAATTCTGCCATAAACCGTATCTCTCTCATTTTATTTAATTTGGGGCAGGAGGGTATTTCCTCACCAGGAATTACTTTCCCATGAGATGGCTTTGTTAGGACTGTCAACTTGCTTTGCTACAGAAACCTTTTATGGATCAGAAGTGATTGTGCCCCGGCCATTAAGGCCTGTGGATTTCCCCCTTGCCGTTGCATTAGCCAGGTCTCCGCCATCTGGTATGCACCTGACTCGTCACCCAAATAGTATGTATTGGCACTTTTTCTTGGCCGCTTTTTTTTTTGTTAATAATCTCCACTGAAAAGCAGAAGTAAATAGTAATTTCACTATGGAACATCCAAAGGACCTGAAGGAGAAAGTAGCTTGCTTTTCCTTTTCTGAATTTTCAAGACATCCTACCAAGCCGTGCATAGATAGAGCCGATCTACCATTGCTCAAGAGTATGCAATGGCCAATGCAACCATCACTAACAAATTATCCAACTTAAATTGGTAGGAGGGTAAGTAACACGCCTTCTCTTCTCATGCTTCCTAAAACAAAGGGAATCATGCCAGGTGATGAACTTGTAGTGGGTCTAGACTGGTGACCTTTTTTTTATAGAGGCCAAATAACTCCAATCCAGCAGGTTTATTTAGCTGGGGGTTCTCTCACAGTTTCTACATAAATTTACTATAAAATCATAAAGCTAAACACAAAAGGAGAATGGCAACAGTAAAGTTGCTATGCCACAAACTCAACGATTGTCTATTCTATCTGGGGCACACTTAACTCTCCAATTGCTAATTGTAATTTAAATGAAAACATGTGTTTCTTGTTAAATTCATCAACTACATTTTGAAGTGCTACCGAGAACTGTGATTAAAGCTGAATACTCACCTCACCGTTTCAGTAACCACAGGGCTCGGATAGTTACTGGGATGTCCCCTGAAGTTAGCAGCCCTCGACAGTCGTGCGGCTTTCCAAACCCGACAGCTCGGCAGGGTGGGGAGAAGAGCATCTGGGGGAAACGGCTCAGCCGGGATTCTTTGCGCATCGTGTGCTGCCCTCTCCTGCGCATCCAGTCGTTAAGACCCTGAGAAGTTCATCCAGACCCAGCCCTATTTGGAATCCAGCCTTTCACCTGCTAAAGATACCCTGTGGATTTGTAAAGTCCTGACAACCTGGAGCAACCTCCCAGGAAGGGAGCTGGCTCACTTCCGGTCTCACAGAAGCCATCCATTCCCCACAGGTACAAGAAAGGCATTAAGCAAGGTGATGCTTGTGAAGAACATCTGTGATCACAGGTGAGGACTTCAGGCCACTGTCTGGCACAGAGTGGTCTCTCGCAAACACCAGTCTCATCCTTTTACCTGATAAGCACAACTGGATATTAAGAATTGAAAGAAAAGTTTAAAGAAGACTTCATTCAATTTTTTTAGGGAAAAGCCAGTCTTAAATCATAAAAGTCTGGGATAGAGAACAGTTTTTAAGTGCAATACAGTACTCCCCCCTTATCCTCAGGGGATACATTCCAAGACCCCCAGTGGATGCCTAAAACTGAGGGTAGTACTGAATTCTATACATACTGTGTTTTTTCCTATACACACATACCTATGATAAAGTTTAATTTATAAATTAGGCACAGTATAAGATTAACAACAACTAGTAATAAAATAGAAAAATTATGACAATTGCTAGCATCACTACTTTTGTGACTTGGGGTCATGATTAAGTCAAATAAGGGTTTCTTGAGCGCAAGCAGTGTGATCTCACGACAGTCGATCTGATAACCTGGCTGGCTACTAAGTGACTATGGGGGCGGGGGTGTAGACAGTGTGGATCACTAGACAAAGAGAGGATTCCTGTCCGGCGCAGAACAGGGCAAGATGGAGCTGGATGGTGTGAGATTTTTATCACACTACTCAGAACAGCACACAAATTAAAACTTATGCATTATTTATTTCTGGAATTTTTCATTTAGTATTTTCAGACCATAGTTGACTCCAAGTAACTGAAACCGTGGAAAGCAAAGTCACAGAAAGCAAAACTGCCGATAAGAGGGGGAATACTGTACTGTTCTTTTCAATTAGACATAGTTATTAAAATTAGTTAAATGGCTTTTCATTTATTTATTTTTTCTTATTGAGCTAACAAGAAGGATTTGGGAATCGCTTATCAAACCACGTGAGAAAACTTCTGTAGAGTGTTTGAGAGTCTCTAATAGTCTGGAGAGAAGTAGGAGATATATCTGTCTGTCTGTCTTTCTATCTATCATCTATGGAGAGATTTGTTATAAGGAGTTGGCTCACGTAGTTGTGGGAGCTGAGAAGTAAGGCAACAGAAGACCAGTATTTCAGCTTGGAGATGGGCAGAAAGTACAAATTCTCCCTTCAGGCCTCCGAGGGACTTGCTGCAGCATCTGCTTTGTTCATTTCACCAATTCAAATGTTAATCTCATCCCAAAACACCCTCACAGACACACCCAGAATAATGTTTAACCAAATATCTGGGCACCTCATAACCCAGTCAACTTGATGCATAAAGTGAACCACCACAGAGTCTAAGATGATCTTATGAGAGATATTTATGGAAAGTACATGGCTTTAAAGTTGGGCAGATCTGCATTGAATTCTGGCTCCTCCACTTTCCAGGTCTGAGTCTCTGGAAAGTTGCATGACCCTGCTGAGACTCAGTTACCTCCATGGCCCAGTGTGGACAATAACAACTATTTGCTCAATTCATTGCATTGTCACTTATGTGGTTCAAAGTGCAACCAGTATGCCCCAGTCCACCAGTCCATCAGCAGGCACAGCGCTAGAGCCCACAGCCCTGGTTCAGGTGGGACCTGGGGAATTAGGGTCTGTTTTCTCCACTGTAACTATGATGAGAGCACCGGTGGCCAAGGGGGAGTGACCTGGAGCGCTGGTCCAGTTGGCCAGGTCCTTTGTTCCAGTCACTTCTTAGTCACATACTGACATGCTCTTGTTCACTTGCTGAGTTGCACACTCAGCCTAGGGTGTGAGCCCACAGTGCCCAAGCGTGTGTTAACTCACAGACCCAGGACAACAAAAACTTCCTTTCCCCTCAGTCCCCTCTTGGTGTCTGGAAATTTCTCCTTTGGATCTGTTATGGGCTGAGTTGTGTCCCCTCCAAAATTCATATGTGCCTCAGAGTGTGACTGTATTTGGAGATAGGACCTTTAAAGAGGGGAGTAGATATCGTCTGTGAGTCCAGGACAGAAGCCTCCAGAGAAACCAATCTGCTGACACTTTGGTTTCAGACTTGCAGCCACCAGTCTGGGGTATTTTTTATAGCAGCCTGAGCAAACTGTGATCTAGGATCCTTAAAACACAGAAGGTCTGTTTATATGCCCTTTCCTGGGTAACAGTGGACTGCCCGTAGGTAGCCATATTCACTGCTTCGATGAAAACTTTCCTTCTGAACACCAGTGGTGGTAACTTTCTTAAACCCCCTCTCCTGAGCAGGGGAGGAAACCACAAGTTTGCCATCTAGCTCAGCAACCTGCTCCACCACAAACCACCACACTGTGTCAGGGCAGTCAAATCACACATGCTTGTTTTCTTTTCTGAGTTTAACCTATACCTATACCTTATTTTTCATTTCCCATTGCAGCTATACAACTCCTTACTACTCTCCCCAGACTTGAAGGAATGGCCTTGTTTTTTTCCTTGAAATTTTTTGGGGGGCCTCAACTGCACAGAATTAAATTCAACATAATTCTTGGTTTTTGAAAGACTCTGATCCTTGGCCCGTGCAAAGCCCCTTCTTAAGACAGTAAATAATTCCAACATAAACTCCTTGAACCTCTCATCCGACATGAGAACCACAACATGAACAGTAATTTACACTTGTTTATGTCCATCTCTCCCATCCTGTCGCTCCACCATCCTCACCGAGCAACGGCAGTACTGAAGCTTGTGCCTGGCGTTGCTTTACTGCATTAGTCAGGGTTCTTCAGAAAAACAGAACCAATAAGATTATCTATCTATCTGTCTACCTATCTAGACAGATCTTTTATAAGATATTGGCTCATGCAATCATAGAGACTGAGAGTCACCACCATCTGCTGTCTGCAAGCTGGAGACCCAGGAAAGCCAGTAATGTTGTTTGAAGGCCTGAGAGCCAGAGCCAATCGGGGAGATTCCACTTGGAGTCTGAAGGCCTAGACTTCAGGCCTGTGGGTGGATGAGCCCATCCACATGGGGAGAGCCATCTGCTTTCCTTGGTTTGCAAACTCAAATGCCAGTCTTTCCTGGAAACGCCCTAACAGACACACCCAGAAATAATGTTTAACCAAATATCTGGGCACCCCATGACCCAGTCAAGTTGACACAGAATATTAACAAACACATTTGCTTTTTAAAAATAGTTTTTATCCCACTTGTATGTATTCCTAAAAAAGTGCATTGTTTACTCCACTATGTCTGCATTTTCAATTTGCTGGCCTAAAATTGTTGATAGTATTCTCCATTTATCTTTCCAGACCCTGCTTTATCCGTCATCATACCCGTTTTCATTCATGGCATTGGTACTTCTGTCTTCTCTTTTTTTCCTTGATCAGTCTTACCGGAGATTTATCTATTTTATTGGTCTTTCGAAAGAACCAACTTTAGGCTTTATTGAATTAAGCTTTTCTTTAGGCTCTTCTCTATTGAATTATGTTTTCTACTAATATTTCATTGCTTTCTATGATCATTTTTTGTAATCTTATTCCTTCTATTTTATTTGGGTTTATACTTTTTCTTCTAACTTTTGACTAGATGGCTAGGACATGCGTTTTCAGCCTTTCTTCTTTTCTATCAGAAATATTTAATGCTTTGACTTTATGGTGATTCCACTTTCTCTGCTTCTCACAAGTTTTAATATTTAATATTTAATATTTCATTAACGTGCAGACCTAAATATTTTTAAAATGTCCATTAGGTTTTCTTTTTTGACCATGAGTTATTTGTAACTTTTCTTTAAAAATGAGATTTTAAAAAATTTATCTTTTCATTCATCAATTTTGTTTCACTGTTTCCCTCTGTCTCCCTCCCTGTTTCTCTGATCTTGAGAGGTAGGGAGCCAGCGGTCTGTGCTAATTCACAGTGTTGGAAGGAACTGGACCTCCCCCCCCCACACCCATCCTGCCTTCTTCCCTAACCAAGTGGAGTCCAGAGCTCTGTCAACCTTCTGCCCACTGTGTCCCCCTTCCTCCATATCCCTACAAATGAGTCTGTATCCACATTCTTCCCTCTCAACTCAGTGGAAATGGTGTTTTTCTATTGATCAAAGGTAACCTATTTTCCTGTGGTTTTTTGTTTTGTTTTGTTGTGGAGACAAAATCTCGCTGTGTTGCCCAGGCTGCTCTCAAACTCCTATTCTCAGATCCTCCCATTGCAGCCTCCTGAGTAGCTGGGACTATAGGCATACATCATCATGCCTGGCTAATTTTTCTTGTGTGTTGCAGAGAACAGGTCTTGCTATGTTGCCCAGGCTGGTCTTGAACCCCTGGCCTCAAGCAATCCTCCCACCTCAGCTTCCCAAACTGCTAGGATTATAGGAAAAAGCCACTATGCTAGGTCTGTGTTGTTGGCATGACCCTGTCTCTTCTAGTGGACTTTTCCTTCCAATTTTCCCTTCTTTCTTTCCACTTGGCCTCTCCCTCTCCACTGTGTCCTAGCCTCAGAACACAAATATATTTGATTATTTCCCCAGCCTTAAAGCTAAACTAATAACAAAGGGAACCAGCTGTCCCCAGAATCCTGCCTCCTGTTGAAGCTACCATCTCATCTCATTCTTTGCACCATAAATTCTCTCTGGAATATCTTCTCTGCTTCTTTTCCCTTCATTGCTACTGGTTCATCTTTCACTCCATGCTAACCTGGCTTCCATGGACCAGAGATTGCCTGCATAAAGGCTAGTGGCTCCCAATCGCAGATTCAATACCTGGCCTCAGACTTCATCCTCTCAGCTCTCTGGGGCACATGAGCTCATCAATGCCTTTCCCCTTGACCTCCCCCTACCCTTGGCTTCCCAGTGCTGCTCTTCCTGGTTTTCCCACTGCTCTCCTACCTGCTGCTTCTCATCTCCTCTGCTGGCTCACCTTCCTCTGCCCCTTCTCACAGGTGTGTGCTTCCGAGACTGTTCATCTTGACGTGCTCACGCACTATCTTACAGTGCTTCTTGTTGTAGAGAATCAGAATATGCCACCTCAAAACGTGCCACTTCGACATAAGGAGTATTTGGAGCTGAAGGCAATTGAGAAGCAGCAGACCCAAGAGAAATCTCTCTGCCTCTTCCTCTCTACCAGGAAAAGTGGGACGAGTCTCACTCACTGGAGACAACTCTGGACTCATCCCAGCCCAGAGACAGCAGCAACAGAACTTGCTTAGTGAGAAACAAGGCTCACGAAGTAACCCTCATCCTCCACTGGTTCCCCCGATAGATTTATCTGCCCATAGTTGCCACCTACTCCCTGCGTGCCTAAAGCCCTTTTCTTTCATCGTGTCACCTCTCTATATGTTTATTGCTCTTTGTTAAATACTATATAAGCCGAGTTCTGACCAGCCTTTGAGTTACTCATCCGTGACTCTTCTGCACATGTGTTCACAAGGCACGTGTTAGTTAACATATTTTGGTTTACTTTTCTCCTTCAATCTACCTTTTGCCAGTCTGACTTGCAAGGCCACAGCTGGAGAACCTAGAGAGTAGGGAAACAGGTCTTTTTTCCTCCCCTGCCATGCCCTGATGTGCTCCTGTCTGTTCTGAGATGCCCCAAGGCTCAGCTGCCTGTGCTTCCTCACCACCCCCTCTGCCAAGCCCTCAGGCTCAGGGAATGGCAGATACTGCAGCTCCCTGCCTGATTCCAGGTGACGGGAACCTCAATTCCTCAGAGGTCCCTGTGTCACAGCAACTGGACAGGATACGAAGAGCAATGTTTGTCCTTTTAATAGGGCAGGATTCATGTACGAGGTGCTATGACCAAAGTCCTGCTAATAGGCACCCTCGTCAGCATGCCCTGGTCAAAGGCAATCCCTCCCTCCACAAGGCGTGGGGACAGTTCCCTTGTGGTTAGCCCTGCTCTGCACCCTCCACAGTGCTGCCCTCCCACTTTGACCTGCGGTCAGATGCCCAGTGGTCCCTCATTCCTCTCCATGGCCGGCTTCTCTCTAGTATGGATGAAGGCTCCTGCATCTACCTTTTACCACCACACTTTCTACTGAACGCATCTTGGGATGCCCGAGGCTTCACTACCTGGCCCTCTGAGACAGCAAGTGATGGAGGAACAAGTGCTGGGTTTGGAATCAGGGAATGCGAGTTCATGACCCAGTTCAATCTCTTACCAGGTGTATGGACTGGCATTTTCTGTATTTATTTCATTTATTCATTTACTTGCTTATTTGATTTTGGTTTTCTGGTTGTCTCTACTCTGCTTTCCCTTCCTGAACTAGAGGACAAGCTCCCCGAGGAGAGAGACATTTCCATCCTGTTTACCTCTGTGGCTCTAAAGCCTAGAAATGTGCCTGGTACACAGTAGGCACTCACGGCTGTTCTTAAATGAATGAGTTAAACTCGCTGCTGATCTGTCTTCGAGTAACGTTCACCAGGCATCACTATTGCCTTGATTTGAAGCCTGGGTTTTCCATTACTGGCTGTGTGGCCTGCAGCAAGGTACTTGACCTCACTGAGTAGCAGTTTTTAAAGTGTGGTCCAAGGTTGGTCCCCTGCAGGTCCCTGTTCAGAGGATCTGTGAAGTCAAAACTATTTTTATAATAACACTAAGATGTTATTTACCTTTCATACTCTCATTTTCTCATGAATGCACGGTGGAATTTTCCAGAGCCCATGTGACATGTGATGACATCATCAGTCTGATGGCTAATGTAATGTGTGCTTGTGTGTGCTTGTGATTTCTAGAATTTTCTAAAGTAATAGGTTATAAATGTGTACATTTTCAGAGAGTAACTGAGTTTATTCTCAGTATTTCTGTGCTTTTTCTACTGATCTTCAGTTCTGTCTGCTATTATCCCTCCTTATTGTTCAGTGAATAGTTATTGTGAAATTCCACAGTTTTCTTTGAACCTATACAGATAAACATGATAAGAACTACATATACACTCTGTTGTCTTTTAATGTTTTTAAAATCTCTTGTTGTGAATTGAATGGTGTCCTCCAAATAAGTTACACTGAAGCCTCAACCCCAAGTTCCTGTGATTATGACTTTTTTGGAAATAGGGTCTTCACAAAGGTAATTAAGTTGAGATGAGGTCATACTGGATTGGAGTGAGCCTATCCTTTATGGGAGAAAGGAGAAGGAGATCTGCACAGATAAAAGGACAGGAAAGGCAGTCATAGGGCTGTAGAAGAGAGATCACAGTGAAGCAGCTACAGGCCAAGGAATGCCGAGGATTGCTCAATCTCCAGAACCGGGGACAGAAGCATGGAAGAGATCCTACCGCAGACCTCTGGAGAGAGTGGAGCCCTGCTAAACCTTGATTTTGGACTTCTAGCCTCAAGAACTGAGATAGAATAAATTTCTGTTTTTTTAACCCACCCAGTTTGTAGTCATTTGTTAAAGTGGCCCTAGGAAACAAACACACTTCTATTTTAATTTTTAATACAGTAAATATCAATAGATATGACCTATGCCACAAAAGATCTTTGGAGTCCTTCATAATTTTTAACAGTGCATAAAGGATCCTGAGACCTTTAGTTAGAGAACTGCTGATGTATAGACTAAAGTTTGAGTTTCTTAACATTATATAAAAAGTTCCTCAAAATTAAAAATAAAGTTTCCAGATACTTGTTCTGTTCTTCTTTCTTTTTTCTATTCAATTGAACACATACATATTGCACGTTCATGTCTGTTCTGGGCACTGTGCAAAACACTAGGCTGTAACAAGGGCCAATACTGTCCTCCAAATACTTACAGACTGCTAGGGGGAAACAGGTAGGTGAGCTGATATTTTCAATGAACATGATGTGTTCTAAAACAGCTAGATCTGGTCCTATGCTTCTATATGAGCCACTGTTCCCTAAATGCCTCAAACCTTGGCAGACGTATCACCCTTCATCTCCCTGAAATGTTCTCTCCTCCACAATTCTGCCCTGTGGATTATTCATTCTTGAAGACATAGCCTTGCAGTCACCCCTAATGGAGGCCTGTCCAGAGTCCCCAAGCAGAATCTGTCACCGTCTCTGTGTAATCCTGCAGTGCCCTGAACACTTCTTTTGGTTCATTAACTGCACCAGACTGATGGTTGATGTGTGTGTCCCCCACTCGATTGTGAGTTCTGAAGAGGCAAAAGTAGTCCAATCAGCATTATATAGACAGAATTCCCATTCAAGAGATAGTCATTAAGATGAATAAATACAGAATTGAATAAATGATTGAATGAAGCTGGATCATCTGAAGGATAAGTTTTGACCCCAGCCTCTTCCAAATATTAATTGAGAACGTTTAAGGAAGACGATATTGCTTGGAAGGTGAAAATCAAATAACTACCTTTGAAAATTAAAGAAGGAAAATATACCCTTTAACATTCTAGTGTCTTTTCTAAATAAATTTAAATTTTAACAAAATGAATTTTTGGTAACAAGTAGAGAATAAAACAAACACAGAGACCCTCAACTTGATTTACTGAAGTCAATAATTAACTTTTTTAAAAAACAGAATTTGACCAAACTGATTATGAACACAGACGTATTTCTTTCAAGTAGGCAGAATTTCAGATGGTGTATTTGTTGACTAGGGCTGCCACAACAAAGTGGCACAAACTGGGTGACTTAAACAATCGTAATTTATTGTCTCAGTTTTGGAAACTAGAAGTCTAAAATCGAGGTCTGAGCAGGGTTGGCTCCTTTTGAATGCTGTAAGGGGAGTGATCTGTCCCAGGTCTCTCTCCTTGACTTGTGGATGGTCATCTTCTCCCGTGTTTCCTTTGTTAGTTGTGCTATATCTCTGTCCAAATCTTCCTTTTTTATAATAAGAACAGTCACACTGGATTAGGGTCCACCCTGATGACTGCGTCTTAGCTTGATTATTTCTGTAAAGACAATTTCTGAATAAAGTCATATTCTGAGATGCTGGATATTAGGACTCTAGCATATCTTTTTTGGTGGGACACAATTTAGGATCCATGGTCTTCAGAAGAAGGAAAGTAAGTATTTGAGAGTCCCTGAACAGGACCAAGGGAGGCTAGAATATACAAACGACAGTCAACATCAAATTAGAAAAATCAAACCAGTGGAAAATATATTCAATTAAACTGGATTAAACAAAGGGGGCTAACTGAGGTTTGTTAACTTTTGGTAGAAATTAAGACCCAAAGGCTCAGTCTTGTCAGTCAACATATAACTTTAGGTGGACAGTTTTTATAAGTATATTTTGGTGGTTGAACATAATGATTTGAATGCAGGATTTTATTTCTTTTCTTTCCTGAAATCTACTATTATGATAGATAGTAAAGGGACAAAAAATAAATAAAAGGCATTAATACACAACAACCAAAAGAGTGTCAGACGAAATAAGAATATACAAGAAATGTGAAAAATATTTGGAAAATGGAAAGCACCTGGATGAATAATAAACTCAAGGGGCAAGGAAACGTGCACCTCAGTGTGCCCCTCAGTGAATCTCACTGATGCACATAGTGAAACCATGGAGAGACTCAGGGACTGGACTGCTGCTATCTTGGAAATCAGGTCTTTAAACAACATTTCGCAACTCTCAATTTAAATCTCTAGTCCATAACTTGACCCTCATTTCCAGACTTGAGAGAGAAATCTCAACAGCTTCATTGGCATTTCCAATTGGATGTCTTTAAAGACATCTCAAAACTTCATGCTTTCAAATAGAGTTCTGACTTTATCCTTTTTAAACCCTGCAATGTTCCCCATCTCAATCTTTCACAGTTCCCTTTTCTCCCCGTGGTTTAGGTCAAAATCTTAGAATCAGGGACTTTTGTGTTCGTGAAGATAAAGTGCACGTGTTTTCCCTATCTTTCCTGCTAAGTACAACTAAAGACCCTGGGAATTATGTATGAAACAAATATAAGAAAACTTTTGAAAGATGGAGAGAAGAAAGCAGACTGGCTGGAGACGTCACAGCTTAAGGAATAATGTGATGATGAGTTCCCAGGATTTTTATTTTTGCTTCATATTTTCCAGAATTCCTTCTGAAGAAGATCACATCTGGAAATACTAAAGGTGCAGATGAAAATACTCCAACAAAAGCCTGCTCTCTCCAGTCAAAAAATGAGGTGATGGACAACTTAGCAAGACAGAAAACATTTAGATGATAACTGTTCTACTCCAGAAAAAGACCACAGAAAAAGTGTGACCCACCCCTATTCACACAAGCAAAGACCTAGTGGGGAGTCTAGACATCCACCTTTAAATTTGCCCCACACCCTGCTTTCAGGGTAGGATCAAGGAAGCCTGATAAAGGATGAGCCCTTTCACCATTACCCAGTGGTAACAAGGCCACCCTCAATACAATACCAGTGGAGACCATATGTGAAGCCAGAACTCCTGCCCTTGCCCAGCAATAATGAGAAATACTGCCCCCCAGCCCTACCAGATGTCAATAGAGGCTGAGTGGGGAACCTGGACTTCTAACTCCAATTGGCAATAATTAGGCAACACCCCATTTCCCCTGCCAGACTGATATCAAAACAAGGAAACTAAAAGAGAAAGTTCAAATAAGATCTAGAGTCTCGGAACATAATATAAAAATGTCCAGGTTTCAATCAAAAATCACTTGTCATAGGAAGAGACAAACTGAATGATAAAGGACAATCAATAGATGATAACACCAAGATTTAAATTATCTGACAAAGATTTTAAATCAGCCATGATTAACTCTAACAAACCATTATGGACATGCTTGAAACAAATGAAACAATAGAAAACTTCAACAAAGAAATAGAAGATGTAAAGAAGAATAGAATAGAAATTTTAGAATTGAAAAATATAACCACCAAAATAAAAAGCTCAATGAATGAGCTCAATAGCCAAATGGAGGGGACAGAGAAAGAATCAGGGAACTAGAAGACAGAACAATAGAAATTACCCAATCTGGACAATAGAGGAAAATAATGGATATAAAAAAATGAGCTGGTCCAAAGGTAGTGAGTTTCCTCACTTGATTGTTTGCAGTCAGTTACAGATTGAACTCCTTGTTCTATTACTTTCCTCCCTCCTCACTACTGCACTTTACTAGTCTAAAAAAAAAAAATTAACAGAGGCTCAGAGATGTGTGGGATTATAACAAAAGATTTAACATTTGTGTCACTGGAGTCCCAAAGGAGAGGAGGAAGAGGGCAGGGTTGCAAAAACCTTAAAGAAATAATGGCTGAAAACTTTACAAATTTGTAGAGACATAAACCTACAGATAAGAGAGCTGAGGAAATTCCAAACAGGATAAACCCAAAGAAAGCAACACCAAGACACATCATATTTAAACTTCTGAAAACTAAATACGAAGTCTTAAAAATAGCCAGAAAAAAACAACACCTTACCTAGAGGGGTAAAATAATTAAAATGACTGAAGATTTCTCATCAGAAACTGTGGAGGTCAGAAGGAAGTAGCACAATATTTCAAGTGCTGAAATAAAGGCACTGTCAACCCATGATTCTATACCTAGCAAAAATAGCCTTTAGGAATAAAGGGATTCTCTGAGGGAGAAAACTGAGACAATTTTTTGCCAGCCAACATACCCTAAAATAATGGCTAAAATAAGTTTTCAAAATAGAAAAGAAGTGGAAAAAAGAAGAAACCATAGAAAATCAGGAAGAAAAAAAAAAAAAACAAACATGCCAAATAAAAATATGGTTAAATCAACAGGCTTTCTTTTTCTTCTTGAGTTTCCTAAATTTTGTTTAATGGTTAAAAAGTTATTTAAAATGTTATAACACTCTATAAGGAGGTTCTATATATACATAGAGAAAATATTTAAGATAATTATATATAAATGGGGGCAAGAAAGGGGACAAAAAGAGAGATATTTCACTCAAACTGGTAAAATGATGACACCAGTAGACTGTAAGAATTATGTACATATAATGTAATACCTTGAGCCACCACTAAAAATGCTACCCAAAGAGGTAAAGTCAAAAAAACTACAGAAAAAATGGAATTAAAAAAAAAATGTCCTAGTAACCCACAGGAAGGCAGGAAAATTAAAAGAAAGAGACAAACAAAACCCAGAAAGAACAAACAGAAAACAAAAACTAAAATGGTAGATTTAAGCCTTAATATATCTATAATTACAATAAATGAAAATAATTTGTTACACCAACTAAAAGATGAAGATTGGCAGAGTGGATTAAAAACATGACCCAAATATATACTATTCATAACTGCAGAAATTTGCTGTACATATAAGTAGGTTCACAGTAAGTAGATGGAAAAAGAGAAATCATGTAAATATTAATAAGAGAAAGCAGGAATGGCTATACTAATGCAGATGAAGTAGACTTCACAGCAAACAAAATTACCAGGCATAGAAAGAGACATTATATAATGACAAAAGGGTCAATCCACTGAGAAGACATAGCAATCCTAAATGTGAGTGCCAAATAGCAGATGCAAAATATGTAAAACAAAAACTGATAGAACTAAAAGGAGAAAGAGACAAATCCACAATTATGGCTGGAAACTTCAATACTTGTCTATCGAAAATGAATAAGATGACCAGAGAGAAAATTAGCAAGGATATAGAAGAACTCAACAACACCATTAACCAATAGGATCTGATTGAAATTTATAGAACATTTCACCCCAAAAACAGCAAAGTATACATTCCTTTCTAGTAATTATGGAATATAAAGCAAGATAGACCACATGTTGTGCCATAAAACAAACCTCAAAACATTTTAAACAATTGAAATCATACAGAGTGTGTTCTTCAACTACAATGGAATCAAACTATAAGTTAATAACAGAAAGAAAACAAATATATCTCTAAATACCTGGAAACTAAACTACACATTACCAATAATCCATGGGTCAAAGAGTAAGTTTTAGGGAAATTTTAAAAAAACATTCATTGAACTGAATGAAATAAAAATTAAAAATATCAAAATTTGGAAGCTACAACTAAAGCAGTGCTAAGAGGCAAATTTATAGTACTAAAATGCATGCATTAGGCAAGAGGAAAAATCTCAAATCGACAATCTAAGCTCCAAACTCAAGAACCTAGATAAAGAAGAACAAAATAAGCCCTAAGTAAACAGAAGAAAGGAAATAATACAAAACATAACTCAATTAACTAAGAACAGAAAAACAGCAGAGAAAACCAATGTAATCAGGAACCAGTTCTTTGAAAAGTTCAATTAAATCAATAAACCTCTAGCAAGACCAATAAAGAAAAAAAATGGAGAAAACACAAATTAACAATATCAGAAACTAAACATGGGACACCATTAGAAACCATGCAGATATCAAAAGGATCATAAGGAAATATTATAAATAACTCTATACACATGAATTTAACAGCTGAGATGAAATAGACCACTTCCTCCAAAAGCACAAACTACCACAACTTACCCAGTATGAAAGAGATAACTTGAAAGCCCTATAATTGTTAAGAAAACATAGTTTGTGATTTTAACCCCCCAAAATCTCCAGGCCCAAATGGTTTCACTGCAGTTACTTACAAAGGATCAGGAAGCAAGATCACTAGTGGACGTCTGAATAGCAGTGCTGGAAGCTGTAAGACCATACAGCAATATCTTCCAAAAACCAAGAGGAAATTTTTCCAACTGAAAATTCTGTTCCAGCCAAATCATCAGTCAAGTGTAAGGGTTAAATAAAGACATTTCAAAGCCTGAAACTTTACTTTCAATGCCTTGATGGATATGCTCCCCCAAACAAGAGAATAACTAAGAAAGAAAGATATGGGCTCCAGGAATTGGAGATCTCCTAAAGGAGAAGGGCAAATGACATCCCCTAGAAGGTGATGAGAAGGGGACCAGATTGACTGCTATGCAGCAAGTCTAGAGAATGAAAGAACAGAGGCTACAGGGTAGATATTTCCAAGGAAATCAAAGGATCTCTTTTATTGGGAAATCTGGTAGAAGTATTAGCTATAGGAATAAAACAAATAAAAAAAGAAACCAGACAATTATTAACTCCAGGAAAAACTAAGAGTTGTATAAGAAAGAAAACATAATCATAATATGCTATGTATCCCCACTGTGAACAAAATTGCTATAGTTATAATAATGTAAACACCTAATTATAATTTAACTACGTATTTTCATATAACTCTGTTGGGAAGATGTAGGGAGCGGATTGTGTACAGATGTGTGTGGCTGTCGGTATCTGTGACATTTTCCAGATAAGATTTCCTATATACCTTTCATACAAGAAGTTAATAGATAAATTGGAAAAATTAAGAAATAATAATTATGTTACTTAGAACAGTGGAGGTAAATATAAGAAATATCACTCGAAGAATTAAAATCAGTTGTCTCACAGGTATGGGATTCAGGGGTCTGGAGGGCAGGTGAAAGAGATTTTTTAATATGCCTGTAGTACTATTTGACCTTCTAAACTCAGTGCATATATTACTTTGATAAAATTGAAATTATGATAAAATCTATTTAGATAAGTTTTGAGTGTTCTTTTGTTTCCTTCATGATCTCAGCTCTGCCTACTAGCGAGCTCTGCTACCTACACCCCAAGGTGTGGAGAACTGCAAAGGCATGTGGATAGACATTTCTTCAGCCTGTGAAGAAATGGATAAAAGGTTTTAATTACGCATCCAAGTGAGCCATAAAACAGTGAAGGAGAACAATTCGCAGCTCTTTCAACATCCTGTTTCTCATCTGCCTGGCTGAATAGCAGGGAGTTTACCATTAAGGGTACTTTTGCACACCGAAAAGTGAGAGATTTGGGTTTCTTTATTTTTACTCTCAGTATGTAAACCCAGAAACTTTTCAAGCAAATCCCATTAGAGAGTCCCAATCATCGAGATTTGTAGAAATCATCAACTTTGGAAACAAAATGTCTGGAAAGCTCCAAGATAATGATGTGTTCTACAACACAAAGGGTAAAGCTTCCCTCAATCCGGGGTTTTGACAGTATCTGCCCAAGGAAGGCCAAGGTCCATCACTCAGACAAGTCCTCCCGCAAGGCTGGTGTGGGCCTCCGATTCCACTCTCTGGAGCTCTTGTTAAAAACTCTTTATTGGCAGATGCAATGCAGAAAGGTCTGCCGGGAGAATTCCGTTTTGACATGCAGGTGAGTCACAGAGGGAGAAACAGGGCCTCCTTCTTTTCCATCAGTGCTCTGAGCAAAATCCTTCAAACACACACCTTCCCCAGAGAGGCTGAGGAATCCAAGACCACAGGCAGGACAGGCCACATGTGCGTGGAACCCAGTTCCCGCAATATGATAATTTGGTGCCTTTTGTAAACAAATTAGCAAGGACTTCAAGACAGTGAGAGCAGAGCACGAAACCAAGCACAGGGCTGTGTGTGACTGCAAAGGTCGCAGCCCACGGAGCAGCCCTGGGTGCGCGGTCTGATGAAAACATTGTCTGGATTGGGGTGAAAGCCCATATTTTCTATTTGTTATTAGGTGCTCACATCGTGGTCACCCCCTTAGAGACAAGAGCTCCATGTATCTAAAAGCTAGACATTCTCTCCCCTTTGATCAGAATGACCGTAGTGATGGGCGGAGGAAGTGAAATCGGAGCGGACACCGCATGTCTGCCCCAGCAGCTGTCTGTAGCCCTATAAATCGGGATGTCTGGTCTGCTGCCTGGCCTTACTGGCTGGTGACATCAGCACTGCCGTTCATCCCCTCCCCTCCTGCGAACCCCGAAAGCACTTCTGAGGGGAACAAGTACCTAGCAGCAATGATTCCGTACTGCTTCCCCCAAATAAACAGCACACCTGCAAAGAAGCAGAAACCTTGCTCCTTTGAAGAAAGTGTCTTGATAGCTTTTCCATGTGATATAAAGAAAATAAAGGAGAAAATTAAGAGCCTCTGCATATTCATGCTCTTTCCCCTACGGGGCATTTTGGTAGTATTTTGACAGCCGT
The DNA here is from genome assembly GCA_963575035.1 of Avahi laniger. Classification (NCBI taxonomy): domain Eukaryota; kingdom Metazoa; phylum Chordata; class Mammalia; order Primates; family Indriidae; genus Avahi; species Avahi laniger. The sequence goes on along the minus strand of CAUYSK010011373.1, from coordinate 8,213 downwards.
AGACTGCACTGACCCTCTCTTGGGAAGTTTCTAGCTGTAAACAGCATGGAACATACATATTTGCACAAGCACATTTCATCTACACTTATACCAGACCTGGAGCAAGATGGGGAGCTGAAATCATTTCTATGAGAAATGCACATTATAATACACTAAACTTTGGCCTGTCTTTGAATTCTTCCAAGTAGCACATATTTGAAAAATAGAAATGTCACTTTAAAGATAGATCAAAGGTTGTAAATAAATATTAGACACTCTGGTGGTCAAATTCAATAATAAGTAGTTTTCTGAAATTGCATCCACTTAAAATATTGAGTAATTTTTTCCAAGGCTAAATAAAAAGGGTCTATTTTTAGTCTTTAAAAAAAAAATGTCAGTCATCGTGTGAGGAAAAGGGTCATTTACTGAGTTTCTACATCTGCAAAGTGGGTCAGCCGGTCGTGTTGTTTGTTTGTTGGGGTTAACCATAATGGATGAGTAAAGATAAGGGAATCTGTTCTGAAATCCTGCCCAAATTGCCTCTGCCATTCTTCCAAGAGAGAAAGAACAGCTGTCAAGGAAGGCTTCCATCTCTGCCGTCCCTTCAAAGTCTGGCTCGAACTGTACCTACTTGGAAGCCAGCCCTGAACATATGTCCCACACCCTTGCAATTGGAGCCCCACCTCGCTGCCCTTCTCTCTTACCTTCTCAAACAGGATTATGTTTGTTTGCACTTAACCATCCTTTGGTTTATAAGAATCGTTTCATTTTCCTCTCAAGTACATGCATCCTTCACCTTTGCTGGAATGCAATCTTTGAGAGCAGCGTGGCTCTCCCCAGAGTGTGCAGGACAGAACTCTGTCCCCAGTGTCCCCTCCCACCGCTGGTGTCTAACTGCCTCTCTCGCTCTGGCGGGGTTTAGCACTAATCGCCCACATCAATGCATTGTTTGATCTGCTACGATGAAATCTCAATTAAAAATGCGTGAACATTTTATGCTCAGAGAAATAACCCGTGTAAGGATTTTTTGCATAATACCTGATAGTGAAGGGGGTGCTTATTGTGTAAAATATACTAGATAAATGCATGATAAGCCACAGGTGGTTGTTAAACAAGCACAACTACAATTAAGATAACGGCCGTGATAAATGGCTTCAAATAAACAATAAAATTCTTGGACATTTAAAAGGAATGTAGTAAGTGTAGGAGCAGAAGATGAACAATCAGGACATTGAGGTTCTCGCTCCAGGTTGGGGCTCCAGGGTCCCCATCTTAACAAAAGGGAGTGGACGTGACCTTTCTGAATTCTGTAAGATGTAATATTCTCAGTTACTTTTTTTTTTTTACAATAAAGTTGTTTTTATGCTTACAAAAGTTTCATATACCCCTTACAAAATTTCAAACAATGCAGAATTTTTGAGTAAAAAGTAAATGGTCTCCTTTACCCCTCCCCAATTCTCCTTCTTTGTACATTCTACACCCCTCGTATGTGTCCACGCGACATGTGGACGTGAGGGTTTGGGGGGTGCACAAATGACATCATAACATACATACTGTGTAGCGCTTTACTGTTTTCATTGAATAACTGATATCTCTCCACATAAAATTCAAATCCTTTTCATTCTCCTCATGAGCTGCATAATATTCTATTAAAAAGTTAATTCATAATCTTTTCTTTATTGAAATCCACTTAAGGTGAGTTTTTTGATACTACCTGTAATGCTTCCAGGAGTATCCTTGCACATGTATCTTTGGCTGTGTGCATGAATACTTTTGTAGGACAGTTTCTAGAAGAAGAATTTCTGAGTCAAAGAGTTTGTACATTCTTAATCTTGATGGGTATTGCCAAATTGACTTCTCGAAAGACTTTTATCCTCCAAGAGACAGCCTATGAGAGTGTCCATATTCTCACAGCTTTACCAACACTGGATGTTACCGTGCTTTTTATTCTTTGTGTCTCTTATAGGTAAAAATGACATGGTTTAATTTACACTTTCCTGTGTTTTAATTTGCATTCACCTGAGTATTAATAAAGTGAAAAATCTTGTTCGTTATTGATTTTTGTGTATCTTTCTTCTCTTTTGTACCTATGGATTTTATCAAACATCTGATAATCTGTTGTGGCTCATTCCTGCTTACAGACAAATGAATACATTCAGCAGTATTAGTGATTGGGCTTCATTTCTTCTGCAATCATTTAATCTTCCTTTGTTCCACAAGCCTTCCCCTGAATTGGAGGGCTTTGGTGGCAGGGAGCAAGGCATGGTAGGGAGCTGGTAGGAAACCTTGTCATTGCCAGGGAAGGAAGGCTTTGTTCTGGGGAGCCTTTATTTGACTTCTGAGAGGAGCTGCCTTTTTGATTTATTCCTTCCATGCTACTGTAGACATTTCAGGCTCTGCTTCTCTCTCCAGCCTCAACATCTACCTAAACTGGAAGCCCTGCCCCTGTAGACCCTTCACTTTATTCAAACAGCAGCTCTAGGAGCTTTGGTTTGGGGACAAACCCCTTGAAGGTAACCAGCCAGTCCCTGTGGTCCAGGAGGGAGAAGGCTGTGATATCCCAGCTAGTCAGCAGACAGATCTTCTTTCATTGCCCACCTTGTCCCTCACCTCCACAGCGCACTCCTGCTCTAGGTATTGTTGGCTCCCAAGTTTCTGAAAGGCTCCTGCCTCTGCGGCAGCCTCCTCCTGCATGTGTTTTGAGTTTCAATTCTCTCAGTCCACCAAATCAAGTAGTTCTCAACCAGGGGCAATTTTGCCCCCACAGAGGGCATTTGGCAATGTTTGAAGATATTCTGGGTTGTCACAACTTAGAGGGAGTATTTAGTGGGTAGAGGCCAGGGATGCTCATAAACATCCTATAATGCAAAGGACAGCCCTCCACAACAAAGAATTACCCAGTCCAGAGTGTTGATAGAGCTGAGTGTGAGGAGCCTGGACCTAATCCCATCTATTTTCTTATTTTAGTATATCCTTTCCTGTTTCCCCATGCTTATATGGCTTTATTCTTTTAAAACACATTTCTTATAATTTCAATGAGATTTTGGGAGGGAGGATGTCTTAGTTCTGGCTGCTGTAACAAAGTACCATAAAATGGGTGGCTTATAAACAAAAGAAATTGATTCCTCACAGCTCTGGAGGCTGGAAGTCTAAGATCAGGGTGTTGGCATGGTCAGGTGCTGGTAAGGACCCTCTTTTGGGTTGCAACTGCCAACTTCTTGTATCTTCACGTGGCAAAAAGAGAGCAAGAGAGTTCTCTGAGGCCTCTTTTATAAGGACAGTGATCCCACCATGAGGCCTCCACTCCCATGATCAGATCACTTTCCAAAGGCTCTACTTCCTAATATAATGCCATCACATTACAGGTTAGGATTTGAGCATAGAAATTTTGGGGAAACACAATTAGTCCATTCAAGTATATTCATGAGTTTGGTCTGCTATCGTGAACGTGAAGATACAGTCTACAGTTCTATTCATGCACCTTGGGTAGAGATCTACGGGCAAACATTTCTTAAACACACATCGTGTACACGCCATGTACATACACTCTTTTGTCAGGGTCAAGCTTGAAGACTCTGGAACTGGGTTCAGATTTTACTCTGTAACTCTTCTCTTCCCACCGTAGTTTTGCACAAATCACATCTAACTAAAATTACAGTTTTAAAGGCTAAAAAAATTTTTTTTAAATGTCAATACGTATGAATGGGCTGTGTGTCATAAAGGAAAAGACCATCTCTACCCTACTTTGTCACCTTGGTGAAAGTGGAGCACTTGTAGGCTGCTTGTACCCCAGGGGTGTGTTTCTAAATTAGATATTCAAAAATGAGAGCTCATGTCCCCAGGAAAATAGAAGGTTGGAATTGAAAGGAACTTGCAGATCGTGTAGTCTGTGGTTTATTCTTATATTCCAGGCCTCCATGAAGCACATGCTGTGTAGTACCCTTCCACATTGACTGTGGGCTCAGCCATGAGACTTGCTTTGGCCACCAGGCCACCAGCAACTGTAATGCCAGAAAAGGCTTGAGAAATGCTGGTGCATTGAGTCTTGCTCCTTTTAGAACACTGCTATACCATGTCAGAAACCCAGATATCCTGAGGGAGAGGCCACCGGGGAGAGAACCAGAGCAGCTTGGCCAACAACCCAGGCTAATCACCAGGCATGTGAGTGAGGCCATCTTGGACTACCCAGCCCCAGGGGAGCTGTCAAGACTGCCTTTGAATGAGATCAGCAGAAGAACCGCCCAACTAATCCCAGCTCAGTTGCAGAATTGTGAGCAAATACATGGCTGTTGGTATAAGTCACTGACTTTTGAGGCGGCTTGTAATATAGCAATAGGTAACTGAAACACAGTTTAACATCTTCTGTTTAGAAACGAATGAGGTAATTGAGAAAGTCATGTTATGCATAACGGCCAAATCCCCAGGCCAGCTCCATAAAAATCCATAATGTACCTGAAGGTGGTACTAAGGATGCTCTTTCAACTATCTCCACAACCATGTCACGGTATGTAAAGGGTACATTCTTGGTCTCAACACTGCATGGCAGGTTTGTATTCAGCACCTGCCCTCTCCCCTTTACCTTCTAACATGACCACCACCATTGTAAGTGGGGAAAGAGGGAACAGAATGGGTAGTTACTTCTAAGACCTAGTAATTTAACTTTTTACCTGAATTTAAAACAAAATAAAACTCTTACAAGTACTAATCTGCATTAAAGAAGCAGTCTTCCAGGTTTTTCACATTCCAGATGTTCTGAAATAGGGAGCCAGTCAGGTGATTGGTCTCAGGAGGACCCAGATCTCAAAGCAAGTAAACAAATTAATTCTTATTGGAACTGAGTATGAGAAGACTCAAATTTCAGTTCAGATTTATAAAATCAGGTACTCTGAGCACATCTCTGAGCACCAAGTCTCCCCAGCCTGGCATCTCCTGAATCACATGGCATAGAACCACAACTCTTACTCTAAGGATGACCCTGGGCGGGGACACTAAGAAGTCAGAGACAGAATTCTAGACCTCAAGGAATTTCCAGTCTAAATGGGAAAAGAGATCACATACCTACAAGAAAATGACATCAATAGAGTTTATGTTGGTGTAAACAATTGTGGTCATACTGGTTGTTAAATTGTTGAAATATTCCCTGTTAACTGCTTCCCTGACCCCAGTGTCCCTGACTCCTCCCCCAGGCTCCAGAGCTCTCCTAGAATGCTCTCAGGATCAGCAACTGAAGTGCTAATGCCTCACACTGAAGGCGACCTCCATCACGATGTCCATTCTGATTGGCCAGTGACCATCACATGCAGGTTGATAAATATTCTGAATATCACTGTGGAGGCAAGGCAGTAAACATTAGTTTCTAAAATGAGTCACAGAGATGCCGAATGTTGACCAGCTTCAAAGGGTTAGGTAAAAGTACACCACTATATTGGGGGGCTAAGAGAGGAGGTGCATTTTGCACAATCTGGAGACACAGGTGGTGTACAAATAATGAGAAAAGAGCAAGGCCCTTGATATGTCCGATTCATGAGACACAAGTAAGATGACATAAGTACAAGCTGGAAGTCGCCTGGTTAAATGACAAAACTGGGGGTGACGTTCGGGGCAAATCCACGCTATCTCCAGAAGAGAGGGGACAAATTATTTTCTAAAATAAGGAACCAAAATGAGATACAGAGGCAGGATGAGCAAGGTTTGTTCCAAGATCTGGGTTCTTCCTGGGAGTGTGATTTTTAGGAAGACCAGCAGTTGATATGCACGAAAAGGAAGAAATGAACCACAGACCAAAAACACACACAGTTCTCACCAACTCTGGTTTCCCACAAATGCAGATCCAAGAGAATAGATTTTGGAGTTTTTTGTAGTTCAATAGATTTTAAGTTGCAGGAGCACACTGTCAGTATTTTTACCAGGTGAGTATCTTTTTATGATCCGTGTTCTTTAAGACAATTGATAGCATTACCAAGTACACTGAAAAATAATTTATTCTAATACTACCACATCAACAAATAGTATCATTTTCACTATTTCATTCATCTCTGTAATTTCATAAATGCCATTGTGCATTTCATACATGTAACAATAATGTTATTTTGTACTTGTAACAATAATGCTCTTCTCTTCACTTCCTCCTTATATTGTCTCCTATTCTCTTGTAGTCTCAGATGTGAATTTTTAAGTGTTCATTTTAAAGCCACCAAAATACAAAGAAATTATAAATGTTTGAGGTGATAGATATGTTACCATGATCTAATCACTGTACATTATATATATATTGAAACATCACTATGAACCCTATGATATGTACAATTATTATTTGCCAATTAAGAAAATAAAATTTTAAAAAAGTCACCAAAATGCACCGCTTATGAAAGAACCCAACTTATCACAATTCCTGGCATCCAGCAGGTGCTCACTATGTGCTTCCTGAAATGAATGACTTGAAAATCAGGAGTGGAATTGGTGGATGGGGTCTGAACACAGAATTACAGAAACCACAGGCCAAGCAAGTTTGGGATTTGTTAGTATATTTTCATTATTCACTGCATTTTAAAGTGATTTTGTAGATGATCCAAAATGCTAGGGGTAAATGCCTAGGAGCTGTATCTCTTATCTGAGAACAGGTAAAACATTCATCCTCCGTGGCAGTGAGAGGTCCTCCTGCTTACTTTTGTACCACTTACTGGGGGTGGGGGGGAATTAACAAATGACAGAGCAGCGACACTGAAGTTCAGGTTCACAGTTACAGCGGACAAAGAAGCACTTGGGAATCCCATTGTTGGGGGGTGGGGTCAGCAGCCGCACCTCCCTCCTTCCATGCTGTGTTGCAGATCCTCGGTCATAGCAGGTGCCCCCAACCTGGTCATAGCCCTAATGTGGGGACTGAAGGGAGAAGATTATTTCACCAGAAATACATGCACCTCAAGTGTCCCTAAGGATCCCAGGGCTTCTAGGTTCAAGATACGTCATGTTAACTTTTTGCTAACTAAAGACGCTGACCTGCTTAGGCAGGAATCCCAGCTCTGACAGAGCTTTTATCCAGTTTTCTCTCTGCTTGGGTCACCTCCTGGGATCCTCTCAACTTTGCCTCACTCACAAAGCTGCTTGCGGGATCACCCCTGCCCTCCCCACAGCTGTGGCCATCGTCAGATGCCGCATGTCCTTATCGGGGCTGCAGTGTTCTCACGCCCCCATAGCTGGTAATTTCTGCACAGCCAGAGCATTATTGGGATCTATGCAGAAGTGGCAAGAAGGGTTTCCTTCCCAACTGCCCAAAGTGTAGTTTTGCATGGAAACAGCTCCTTCAGCTTCTGTCCCTTCTCTTCACCAAGTCCCCAAACTAGTCCCAGTGACGTGGGGAGAGACAGATGCCATGCTCCTTTCTTGACGTCCTTGTCTCATGCAATTCACACAGCCACATGGAAACTCCTCCCTTCCCTCCCTGTCCACCCTTCCCCCACCAAAAGCCACTTGGTATATCGATCATGCAAACATATTCCCATAGGTTCCCCAACTGACAAATTCAGCAAATCACCACACTGAGTCCCAGGTGAGTTCAGCGAGGACCAATGCTGCCCCTGGGACTCCGGATCTGTCTTGAAAGCAGAGCAGGGGTTAGCTGCCTGCATGCATTTGAGAAAGCGGTTTTCCGGTTTGCCTTGCTTGAAGACAAATGAATAGAACATGTCACCAGAGAGCCTTGAATCCTGCGCCTTTCTGGAGGCTATCTCCAAACATTCCAAATTACGATTTGTTGAAATTCAAAAGACCTCAAAGTCACTGAGACCTAGGAATGTAAAAACATCACCAATGACAAGAACTGACGGTACACATGCTTCCTTCCAAGCCTTATTCTAGGTTCTTAGAAGAAGTAGGTTCTCAGCACCCTCATTTCTTAGACAAGTGACTGAGGTCCAGGGAGGTTCAGGGAACACATAAGGTCATACAATCATAAAGGCCAGAGTCAGGTCGGAACAGAAGCACTGTGAAAGAGAGCCCGAGTCCTTAGCCACTGCACTGCCCTGTGTCACGGGAGGCGTCAAGCTCAGGGTGTGGTGCAGGGTGTGGAGAGAGGCGGGGAGTGAGATGCTGACCCTCACGGCCATCAGAGACCTGTCTGACAAACCCCTTCCTCAAAAGAGAGAAGAGTCACACATAGAAGCGTGAGCCAGGCATCCCCTGAAACCCCAGGACATCCACAGTCTCAGAAGAATGAAAGGGCTTAAGTCTGTCCAGCC
>CAUYSK010011372.1:0-10211 GCA_963575035.1 Avahi laniger | reverse complement strand
CATATTTTTAGTTGTCCAGATAATTTCTTTCTATTTTTTTTTTAGTAGAGACGAGGTCTCGCTCTTGCTCAGGCTGGTCTCAAACTCCTGAGCTCAAACGATCCTCCCGCCTCGGCCTCCCAGAGTGCTAGGATTACAGGCGTGAGCCAGTGTGCCTGGCCTTGTATCCTTTATGTATAGAATTATGATTCTAAACATTGCTAACTGACAAATTATTAATAACAAGCAATAAAAATTGAAAACTGTGAGACAAAGTGAGGCTCTGTCTCAAAAATAAAAAAAGTTGTATATTAGAGACATGTGAGAACTTTGTTATGCCATACTGTTTTATAAAAAAATATGGAAAGAAATGTGACATCGTGAAAAGTGAGCTGATTTTCAAATCAAACATACTTAACTATTTAAGGTTCAGCTGTGTCCTTCATTGTGTGATCTTTTTTAAGTTACTTAGCCTCCATGAACTCTGAGACTAGGTTTCTTCATTTGTAAAGCATAATAAAGCCTACCTCATAGTGATGTGGTAAAGATTAAATGAGACATAAGGCATCGAGCACATAGTAGGTATTCAGTAGATAGTAACTATTCATACTGTTATTTCTAATAAAAATAATAGTATTGCCTAGCTATTAAGGAACTTTATCTAGAATCATTTTAGTTACCGATATTCAAAGCTATACATTTAAACCTCAGTTCCGATTACAAACAACCTACATACAGTTGTACCAAATTCATACATTATAGAAATACATAATATAGAAAAAAATTTCTTCAAAATCTCATTTTCTGTAACCATTGTCAGTTTATTACATATTTCAGCTTTTTTTGTGCTTGAGCTATTAATAACATGTTTTTCGTTGACACATAATTGTACATATTTATGGGATCCAGAGTAATATTTCATACATGTATATAATGTGTAATGATCAAATCAGGATAATTAGCTAATCTATTACCTCAAACACCTTTCTTTGTGTTGGGAACATTCAAAATTGTTCTAGCTTTTAGAAAACATACAGCAAATTATTGACTGTGTTCACCCTATAGTGCTATAGAACACTAGAACTTATTCCTCCTATCTAGCTGTGATTTTTACCTGTTAACCAAGCTCTCCCTATCATCCCCCTCCCCTCATTCCCTTCCCAGCCTCTAATAACCACAGTTCTACTCAACTGCTCTGAGTCCCAACTTTTTTTTAGCTCCCACGTGTGTGTGAGAACACATGGTATTGATCTTTCTGTGCCTCGTTACACTGAACATAATGTCCTCCGGGCTTATCCATATTGCTACAAGTGGTAGGATTTGGTTATTTTTTATGGCTAAATAATATTCCCTGTATATATACCACATTTTCTTTATCCATTCATCTGTTGATGGACATTTAGAATGATTCCGTATCTTGGCTGTTGTGAATAGTGCTGCAGTAAACCTAGGGGTGCAGATATCACTTCAGTACACTGATTTCCTTTCCTTTGGGTAAATACTCGTAGTGGGATTGCTGGATCTCTCTCTCTCTCTCTCTTTTTTTTTTTAAGAGACTGTCTCATTCTGTCACCCAGGCTGGAGTGCAGTGGTACGTTCCTAGCTCACTGCAACCTCCAATTCCTGGACTCAAGAGATCTTCCTGCCTCAGTCTCCCAAGTAGCTGGGACTACAGGTAAATGCAACCACTCCCAGCTAATTTTTAAAATTTTTTAATTTTTTGTAGAGATGAGGTCTCACGGTGTTGCCCAGGCTGGTCACGAACTCCTGGGCTCAAACGATGTGATACTCCTGCCTTGGCCTCCCAAAGTGCTTGGATTCCTGTTGTGAGCCACCATGCCTGGCCTCATCATTATTTTTTAATAGGATCATTTAGTGTAGTACATCTTAAGGTTTTGTGTCTGTGTTTTGCATTTTTTTGTTTTTACTTAACCAGTTATCCTGGTTGTCTTTTCCATGTCAGTATATAAATTTATCTCATACTTTTTAAACAGCTGTATAATATATTACAGTCAGAGATAAAAAAAGGGGGCACTCTTTTAGTAGGTCATGTGTTTTTAAAAGCTTGCTGTTCTACCTAAAGTTTTAAGTAGAGGAGAAATAAAAAAGGAAGTAAAATATTTAAATAGTGGTAGTATAAAGAAAAGGGAAGAGGTTATGAACAACAAAAACAGACGTGTGGTTGAAAATGAGTGATATTGGTGAGCAGCAGACCCTCTGTCAATACAGAAGGCCAATAATGATACCCAAAAAAGGGATCATTTTCGTATAGGGGGAGGCATAGAGCTACTTAAATATACCAATAGCCCCTAGGCATCAGTGTGTGTGTGTGTGTGTGTGTGTGTGTGTGTGTGTGTGTGTGTGTGTAGTGTGAAAAGCAACATTAAGTTGTTTAATGTGAAAGCAGCATTAACGTTTAGTTCTAGACTGCCCTATACCGCTAGAGCCTTGGTCATATCACCTGTCTTGAGTGTTATGAACTTGAGGAGTTTATGAGATAGTGTACCTGAAAGCACTTTGGAAAATGTAAAACGTTACATAAATGTGAATGTTGCAGTTTTAGTAAAAATAGTTAAAATAGCCTTAAAAGCTGGGCGCGGTGGCTCACGCCTGTAATCCTAGCACTCTGGGAGGCCGAGGCGGGTGGATCGCTCAAGGTCAGGAGTTGGAGACCAGCCTGAGCAAGAGTGAGACCCTGTCTCTACTAAAAAATAGAAAGAAATGATCTGGACAACTAAAAAAAAAAAAAAAAAAAAAAAAAAAAAAATATATATATATATAGAAAAAAAAAGCAAGGCATGGTGACACATGCCTGTAGACCCAGCAACTCAGGAGGCTGAGGCAGAAGGATTGCTTGAGCCCAGGAGTTTGAGGTTGCTGTGAGCTAGGCTGACGCCACGGCACTCACTCTAGCCCGGGCAACAAAGCAAGACTCTGTCTCAAAAAAAAAATAGCCTTAAAATAGCTATTCTGTTAATAGATAATTGGAGAATTTATCTTAAGAAAATAAAATTAGGCTTCTTATTATTTTCACCCTATTGAATCAAAATAAGGACCAGAATTTATTCAAGATATGAATTATTAGCATTAAAGAGATTTCAGTAAAGAGATGTTACATCATCATGCACTGTATAGATCATTGAAAATTGTTTTTAGGGTAGGTATGGTGGCTCATGACTATAATCCCAGCACTTTGGGATGCCAAGGTGGGAGGATCACTTGAGGCCAGGAGTTTGAGACCAGCCTGGGAAACATAGTGAGACCCCATGTCTACAAAAAATTTAAAAATTAGCCAAGCATGGTGGTGCATGCCTGTAATCGTAGGTACTTAGGAGCTGAAGTGGGAGGATTGCTTAAGCCCAGGAGTTCAAGGTTCCTGAGAGCCATGATCTCACCACTGCACTCCAGCCTGGGCAACAGAGCAAGTCACCAGCTCTTAAAAAAAGAAAAGAAGAAGAAAGAAAAAGAAAAAAAAAATGTTTTTTAATGTTCTTGTTTACCTGGATCTTACTGATAGAACATGGAAGAGAGTCTAACAAAACTATGGCCTGGTACATACTCGATTAAATTTTGACTTCATCTAATGAAGAAAAGGATGAGCAAAACTCTAAAATCCTAGCTTTTCCAGTAAGACTGTTAAAAAAGAAAAGACAAAAAAAATCCTAGCTTGATTTCTTGAACGTTAATTGAGATACTTCTTTTTGACCTTCTGCTAATAAAGTATGAAGGCTAAATATCATTTTTCACTTATTTCATATTTTTCAGTCTATATAAATCTTCTGTCGTGACACTTAAAAGTCAAATAACCATCATTATGTTGCTTTAGCATGGTGTTCTAAGAGATTCCCTGCTTTCTCTGTCTTGTTACTCACAGACCCATTTCCTATTTTGTTTCTTTTTTTTTTTTTCCTCATCTGTAACAGTTTTTGGATGAAGACTTGAAGGTAGCTGGGAAATACAAAGGAAATGATTATAGCCAGTACTCTCCCTGGTCATGTGACACCATCGGCTCCTACATTGGAACCAAAGATGCAAAACCAAAAGATGTTGTGGCAGCAGGGAGTGTGGAAATGATGGTATGTGTGAAAGCTAAGCAATAATTAATGTAAATCAAGATAAACCAAATAAATTTTCACCCATAACAATTTAGGCTTAAATAATTGAGCTTTGCTTAAGAGTTTCAGACCATATTCTATACTCTGCAATTGAATTATATTTATATAGGTTTGTTTTGTTCAGGTATAAATAAAAATCTTTTAATGCTTATCTAGACAAAGAGCATTTATTACTTTTCTGTGCAAGTAGCAATTTCCCGATAATTGTTCAGGACCCAAATTATTTTATGTAATTAATCAAGATCTTGGATTTCTTCAACAAATAAGTGAAAATTCTTTTTCACAACTCTAAAGTTTAAACAATAAGGTTGAATCTAGTGATCCAAGAGTAGTGGTTGAGTCAGAATTATAGGTGCTTAGCTTCAAGTAAACTGTGAAATGCTACAGGTTATTATACTTGGGTTATTGTGTTTTTCAGTGAAAGATAATGTAACACCAATGCATCTAATAACCAAGCTTAAAATATATCAGTATTTTATCTTAATTCCTTTTTTATTTTTTAAAGAAATAAAACTTTCCAGAAATGGTTAAATCCCCCTGTGTATACCTCTCTAATCTCATTTTTCTTCCTCTTTCCTTCCCTGTCAGTATCCTTTATCCTGAGTTTAGTAGTTAGCATTTTCATGGATAATTTTATACTAGAATGTTATTTTGTATGTTTGTAGACTTTATATAAATATATACTTCAACTTTTATTTTCACTCAGCATTGTTTTTGATATGAGTCCATATTTATACCTTAGTTGAGGTTCATTCATTTTAGCTGCTTTTATTAGATATTGTATGATAACTGATATCATAAAATAAGTATACATAAATACATATATAATCTATAAAAAATTACTCATTTTCATGTCGATGCACATTTAGGCTGTTTTTGATTTTTCATTATTGTGTACAGTGCCCAGTGAACATTCTTGTGTATGTCTCCTTGTGCACACACATGAAAGTTACATTTAGAAATGGTATTGTATTGCTGGGTTTAAAGGTATGCCTTGGCTATTACTCTTAACCTATTCACCCTTATTAACTCTGGGTTTAAAGGTATGCCTTGACTATTATTCTTAACCTATTTGCTCTTATTAACTCTAAAAAAGGTTTCCTAGGTTATTATATAGGTTTTCATAGATAAGTACTTGTTCAACTGGTTAATACTAACATTTGGTAATAGGAAAGAAGACTTGGATACTGATACCACTCTAAGTGAGTGAAGTGATATCTATAGCATAAATATGATTAGATGCTGGCCAAAAAAAAGAGAGGGTTATAGAGGAAGAAAAGACAAAATAAGCCTTTACTTTTGGCTTAATGTAAGGTAACTTCATTTTTAGGTCATAGTAAGCCTCTTGCTGGAATGAGATGAGTAGGGAAGTTAGGCAGGATGACTTGCTTTGTTACTTGGCTTTCAGCAAAGGTTATTATACTAAAGTAACGTACGTATTAGCAAGATAAAACTCATTTCCTTAAGTCAGTAAAAAATAAAAAAGTTTGCAATTCAATCTAGAAGTAATTGAAAAATCTCTCCAAATAGGTAAGAGAAGTCTGATCTAGCGCTTCTCAAACATTAACGTGCACACAAATTACCTAGGGATCTCTATGTATATTTATATAACATTATATATAATGCATAGAGCAATAAATATATATTTTGTATATATGCAATGGGTCATGATATAAAATTTAATCCTTACTGTGGCGAGTGGTCAGATGTTTTAAAAACAATGTTTTATATAACAATCAAAGGCAATTAATGATTTTAGTCTTATCAATAAGAACATATTCTTGCTTAACCTTATTACAGAGTTAGAAGAGATTATGTTAGAGATCTGAGTGTGGGGTGGATTTCTCATTTTGCTTTTTTATCAGAATGTGGAGAGTAAAGGAATGAGAGACCAGAGATTGGATCTTCAGAGAAGAGCAGCAGAAACCAGTGATGATGACCTCATCCCATTTGGAGACCGACCAACAGTATCTCGGTTTGGTGCCATCTCTCGAACTTCCAAAACAATATATCAGGGTGCTGGCCCAATTCAGGCTATGGCGCCTCAGGGAGCTCCCACAAAATCTATTAACATTTCGGGTAAGAATCTCAGAGGTAAGCTGATACAGAGCGTTCTTATTCATTACTCCCAGGATTACCCTACTCCCCATTTACTAACGGTGCTTTCCATAATCTTCCAAGGAAGCAATTTTCAAACTTTCCATGGAATTATTTCTTTAAGAAAGGTAATTCTAGGCCGGGCGTGGTGGCTCACACCTGTAATCCTAGCACTCTGGGAGGCCGAGGCAGGTGGATCGCTCAAGGTCAGGAGTTGGAGACCAGCCTGAGCAAGAGTGAGACCCTGTCTCTACTAAAAAATAGAAAGAAATGATCTGGACAACTAAAAAATATATATATATAGAAAAAATCAGCTGGGTATGGTGGTGCATGCCTGTAGTCCCAGCTACTCGGAAGGCTGAGACAGGAGGATCGCTTGAGCCCACGAGTTTGAGGTTGCTGTGAACGAGGCTGATGCCACGGCACTCTAGCCAGGGCAACAGAGCCAGACTGTCTCAAAAAAAGAAAAAAGGTAATTTTAGGTGTATAAACTAAAATTAAATGTCTGCATATAAAGATTGCCCATGTTCCTCCTTTTTTTCTAAATAGCTTGATTGCTGTTATTAAAAATTCTTATTATAAAAAATTCAAACAGAAGAAAAAAAAATACAAAGAGTGAAGATTTGCTGGAATAGAAACTATAAATATCAGCACATAGTTACCATTTTGGTAGATAATCATCTTTCAGACAGCTGTGTGCGTAATATGCCTATGCCTTTTATAATGAGTACCTTAAAAGAAGAATCAAGCTTATGAATTACATCATACCACAATAAATCATTTTCTTAACAGATTATAGTCCATATGGAACCCACGGTGGCTGGGGAGGTTCTCCGTATTCACCTCATCAAAGCATACCTTCTCAGGGACACTTCAGTGAGAGGTATGAGTCATTCTTTTCACTTGTACAAACGTGTAAAAACCTTTAAAATGATTCACATTTTCTTATTTTGTTTTTCTGGTCAGTAATATTTTAACAAAATAAAACTTCAAAATTTACTCCATGCTTTTTTTCTCACCAAAGGGAGAGAATATCCATGTCTGAAGTGGCCAGTCATGGAAAACCCCTTCCATCTGCTGAGCGAGAGCAGCTACGACTGGAATTGCAGCAGCTGAACCACCAGATTAGTCAGCAGACCCAGCTACGTGGACTAGAGGTACCAGTGGATAGATACTTTTTTATTCCCATTTTTGAAGGGTTCTCAGAGATTTTAAACAGAGGAACTCTTGAGATACTGTGAACACAAAACTTTAAGGTCTATTTCTTAGGAGTTAGTATAGGTGTTCATTCTTCAAAAAATGTACTGAGTTCAGTTCTGGGACGATAGAAAACTTAGAATTTCTCCTACATGAGAATAGAAAACAAGATTATATAGGCCGGGCACGGTGGCTCACGCCTGTAATCCTACAACTCTGAGAGGCCGAGGCGGGCGGGGATTGTTTGAGCTCAGGAGTTCAAGACCAGCCTGAGCAAAGGCGAGACCCCATCTCTACCAAAAATAGAAAGAAATTAATTGGACAGCTAAAAATATATAGAAAAAAAAATTAGCTGGGCATGGTGGTGCATGCCTGTAGTCCCAGCTGCTTGGGAGGCTGAGGCAGTAGGATTGCTTGAGCTCAAGAGTCAGAGGTTGCTGTGAGCTAGGCTGATGCCATGGCACTCACTCTAGCCAGGGCAATAAAGTGAGACTCTGTCTCGAAAAAAAAAGAAAACAGATTATATAAAGTTTCCCAGTAGGAGCTTACATTCCTATATGACACATTTAAGTTTAAGGTCAATAAATGCTTTTAGCTCTAGGATTTTTAAAAATTTCATTTATTTCCTTTAATCCTTAGCTTTTATGAATCTTTGAAAAGTAGAAGCTTTGATCTTTGACTTAAAAAAAAAAAGTCCCTGTGTAATAAGCATAATAATAAGACCTTTCATGGCCCCTGAGAGGTAGGTTAGACAGGTGGTATTGTCCACCTCTTTCAATTGAAGGATATAGGTTTTAGAAAACATAATTAAAGAATTTTTAAAATCCCTTAACTGTCACGTAAGAAAGACCAGGTTTTTTTTATATTAATCTTTACATTGGAACATATTCTTTGAATATGGACACTTAAAGACATTTAGTGGTAAATACATTGCTCCTTTCTAGAGGAAGAAATGGTACTGTTAGAACATTAATCTTTATCTTCCTATCATAATCTTTAATAATAAGTAAGGCATTGCTTTGGGGAAAAAATTCATAACTAATTTAATCTTAGACTTTCTTATTAAAAAGACCAATAGGAGATTGTTCTTGGAACACATATGGCTTGTGCTCGTATGTAAGCAGTTAGGTTTAGAAATTTTTAAAAATCTATATAATGTTTATATTTTGTCTACTTTTGCCATTGCTTTATTCAAATTGGTTCAGTGTGTCTTGATTCCTACCCTAAAAACCAAATGCTGTGCTTGCTTATGTTAATCTTTATTTCGTTAACTTTTTTAAGATTTAGACCTTCAACCCCGTAAGGCATTATTACCCTTTGTCCTCAAATTCATGGCTTTTTGTCTTAAAGTTTCTATTTTCTGTCTAAAAAGAATATCAGTATTATTTGGAAGCTTGTCACATACTTAACTCACTATAGTTAAAAGTTCCTGCCACTACTGAGGTTTCATTGAAATAAATTATAGGAATTACTTCAGAGAAAATTAACAAGAAAAAAAGGGGGAAATATGCACACTTTTAGTAGACTTCGCCTTCAGATAAGAAAATAAAAAGAGCAATTTATACTGAAGATGAAATTACTATTCACTAAATTTAAATCCCCTATGTTTTTTTTTTTTTTTATTTAAATGGTACTCAGAGAAACAAATGGTGCCTTACAGTTGCGTTATTTTTATTGCACATACCTGGGTGATAAGCTGCTTGAGGCAGGGTTCTAGAATTGGGCCTGGTTATTCTAGACATGGTGTGAAGTCTGTTGAGTTGTGTATGTGCTTGGCTTTATGCACTAGGCCGTTAGTAACAGGCTGGTGTTGCAGAGGGAGGCAAACACCCTGGCAGGCCAGCCACAGCCCCCACCACCTCCAAAATGGCCTGGAATGATCTCAAGTGAGCAGTTGAGCTTGGAACTGCACCAAGTGGAAAGGGAAATCGGGAAGAGAACCCGGGAACTGAGTCTGGTGAGTGTTGCAGTGGGAAAAGAGGGGGAAGGTGAAGTCTTTCATGTGGTGATGTTACAGAATGCATGGCTCTAGGGTTCTAAAATTATCTGGAGCTTGTAGAGTCATCACTCAAAGTCACTGGTGAGTGATTAACATTTAGAATAATTCTCATGAAGATGAGCTACCTCAGTATTTATCTTTCCTCTCCTCATTCTCATTTGGGTTGGGTGTGTTCTTAGGATTCTTCATTAACTTGTAAGGAAAACAAGGTAGTTAAGGGAAGTTCTTAAATTTCTGTTTATCATACTGATTGGGAAGCAGATGGGATAGTGTTTACTATTTTGCAATACCTCGTGTTATGTAAAGATCTATTTACCAAATAACATTCTGGTTTTTGTAGCCTTTAAGTTATTGATGACCTGTTTTTTGTTATGAGTGATACACAGTCTACACATTCTTCCCTAAGGAACTGTATCCATGAATATACTTAGGATTTGCTTCATAGTGCACAAACATTCATTTCAGTAAAAAAAATTTTTTTTTTTTTTTTTGGAGACAGAATTTCACTCTGTCACCCTAGCTAGAGCGCAGTGGTGTCATCATAGCTCACTGCAACCTCAGACTCTTGGGCTCAAGTTATCCTCCTGCCTCAGCCTCCCAGAGTGCTAGGATTATAGGCGTGAGCCACCTCGCCGGGCCCATTTTGAATTTTGAATCTTAAATGATTAAGCCTTTCCCTTGGGTGACTTGGTATTTTATTGTTTTGTTGCGTAGTTTTTACACTTTTTTTTTTTGGGGGGGGGACAGAGTCTCACTCTGTTGCCCTGGCTAGAGTGCCATGGTGTCATCCTAGCTCACAGCAACCTCAAACTCCTGGGCTCAAG
>CAUYSK010011370.1:0-11688 GCA_963575035.1 Avahi laniger | reverse complement strand
AAACCAGCCTGAGCAAGAGCGAGACCCCGTCTCTACTAAAAAATAGAAAGAAATTAGTCACACAACTAAAATATATGGAAAAAATTAGCCGGGCATGGTGGCGCATGCCTGTAGTCCCAGCTACTCAGGAGGCTGAGGCAGGAGGATTGCTTGAGCCCAGGAGTTGGAGGTTGCTGTGAGCTAGGCTAACGCCACGGCACTCACTCTAGCCCAGGCAACACGGTGAGACTCTGTCTCAAAAAAAAAAAAAAAAAATCTCAGGTCAAGTTCACCAGTGAGAACAGCGCAGACTCTGCAGTGCAGAGACAGTTGGATGTTACGGGCAAAGAGCCTCTGGAGTGTGGCTGCCAGAGTTGGAATTCTCATTCTACAACTAGCTGGCCAATTAACCTTTGGCAAGTCATTTAACCTTTCTGTGCCTCAATTTCCTCACCTGTGCAATGGGGATAATTCCAGTTCATCAAACTGTTGTGAGAACTCACTGAGGTAAAACGTGGAAGGCCCCTGAACAGTGGCCTATGTGTCTTCTTTCTCAGTCTGATGTTCTAGTTTAAGGCCCCATACAACCTGGCCCTAGTCCACTCTCGTCTCATTCCCTAATCATCTCCAGCCATGTACAGTCACCCAAAATCTAGTGACATTAAGCTGTTTCAAGGCTCCCCACTCCTGCTCAACTATTCCCTTCATTCAGATTATACATCGGTATCACATTCTACCTGGTGAAATCTCCCTCCTCCTTCAAGCCCTGCTTAAGCATCACCTCCTCCAGGAAGGCCTCCCTGATTTCAAAGTCAATAGCTTCCCTCTCTCTTTCCACTCTACGGTTAGTGAAGGCAATCTGAAAATTTCTAGTGGGCATAGGCTGAATCTTAGTCACCTCTGAACTTCCCTGACCATTCCCAGGGCCAGGACATGTGGCCGCTCTGTCAGAGCTCAGAGAACAATGAACAGATGCATGGAGGATGCAGCCATAAAATTTCTCATGAAAACATGGGCATTGGGAGTCTCCATGCGGTGGGCAGGGGATTAGCTCCATGTTGCAGATATTGGAGCTGAGGCTCTGTGAGGCTGAGATACTTACAAACTCGGACACCCTGAAGCAGGAGAAGGACAAGTCCTGGCGGCCACCACACTGTGTCACCCCCTCAATCAAGTGACCGTGAAAGTTTGTAAATATCTTCCACTCCTTTTTCTACGTACAAATAAAAGTGTGATACACACACACAACTCTTCTTTTTAAAAAATGGCATTGTATAATTCAAATTACTGGCCAACTTGGGGGATTATTTGTTTGATTTTTATTTGTTTTACTTAATAACGTTGTCAGGGAGAGCCCTCTAGATAGTTATAGAGAAATCTAAGTGTTAAAAGATTAATATTCCAAACATGTAAGTATCATAACTTATTCAACCTTTCCAGTCCCAATGGACTTTCAGATTTCTTCCAGGTTTTTGCCACCACAAACAGCGCAGCAATAAACATCCTGTTCCTATGTCTGTATGTTCTGGGGTTTTCATTTCTGCGGGATAGATTCCCAGAAGTGGGATTGCTGGGCCAAAGGGCGTGTGTATCTCTAAATGTTAATGGATGCTTACAGATTACGTTTTCAAGAGACTTTGGCAATTCCCAAGCACCCGAACACTAAGTCCTGGTCCCGCACACGCAAAACGGTATCAGAAAGGACTTTCCTCCCTTCGGTAATCACAAAACCAGCGCGACGTCTGGAGAGGGGCCCTTCTCCTTCCAACCCAGATGACCAGGTTTGCAGACAGTGTGGAGCTCGCAGGGCTTGAGGGGTCTGTGCCGAGTGCCCGGCGGCAGGTCACTCGAGCTCACTGAGCCTGGGTCCTTGTCCAGAGAAGGACCCCACACCTGGCCCAAATCTCTTTGCAAACACCTGGCTGGAGTGAGCAGACGTCGGAGGGCACGTCACACGCTGGGCACCTGTTCCGCCTGCTGGTGTGGAGACCCCACCGACGTCGCCCACCTTCCTGACCACGCTGCTCTGAGGGCCGCGGAGGCACCGGAAGGGCTCGGCAGGGCTGTCCTTCCTTCCGCTCTGGCCGGGCACTCGCTGCCCTTTCGGCCAGGCCGGCTGTGCAGCCCTCGCTGGGCGCACTTGCTCTTCCCTCCTTTTCCCTCCCGCCGGCACCTGCCGCGCCCTCCAGAGCCTGGGCTGTCGTCCCAAGCCAGGGTCCTTGCCCACCCCCTCCTGGTCACAGAGTGGGCGAGTCCATCCCTTCAGTGCAGCAAAATGATAATAATATTAATGCTGATAATGATAATGACAGTGGCTAATGTCTGTTGAACATTTACCATGTGCCAGGCACTGTGCTAGCTCTTTATGTGTATTAATTCGTCTACACCTCACATTAACCACTGAGATCCCCTTTTACGAGTGAGGAAACCGAGGCTTGGCAGCTGACTTGTGTCCTTCAGCTCCTGCTGTCTGGCTCAATCTCCTGCGAATCTCACGAGCCCCAGGACCTGCCTGGCCCAGGCGTGTGCGTGCCTGTGGGAAGAACCCGGGCTCACCGACGTACCCCTGGAGAGGACAGGCTGAAGTGGAGCCCAGCGTCCCAAGCAACCTGAGGGCCTAACATGTCCGTTCCGGCCTGTCCCTCTCCGGCTCCCAAATTCCAGACAGGATCAGTTTGCTGGCGCGTTCGATGCCTCAGCAAAGCATCCGTGCACTCGCGCGTCCATTCGTCGATTCTGCCGGCCTCTGGGGCACCGCCTTGTGCTGGGCACTGGGAAGACGGGCACAGAGCGAAGGCCACGCCTGCCTCCAGCGGAGTCCAGAGCGGGGAGGACGGCGCCCCCACGATGTGCTCAGTGCTTCAGGAGCCCAGACAGACCCCCAGCCGGCCAGGAGCAGTCAAGGGAGACATCCGAGGGAAGCGAGGTTCAAGGGAAGAGGCACCGCGAGAGCGAGGGCCGGGACCGTCCTCAGGAGAAGCCCGTCCTAGCGGCCACCCCAGCACTCCAAGCAGGCGCTGCGATTCCTCAGTGCCAGCCGCGGGCTCAGGGAGGGGTGACACTTTCCACTCCTGAGCCTGGAATTAGAATTACGGTCACGGCTGCGCCTGACATCTGCTCGAACCAATTCGTTATCACCAGGCAATGAATCCCTAATGAATTTCTGCAGCTATTAAGTCTGATTTACAGTAATGGCGATCACCCTTGGAAGCACACGCTTTATCCCTTTAATTAATAAGCCCCACTTACCAGCAAGCCAAATGATCATGGGACAAAAAATGGAAGAAAGCCTCCGAACTCCAGCCCAGCTTCCCCGCCACACCCTTGGGGACAGGGGAGAAGGGTTGGGTCCCCTGGAGAGGGGTTGGAGAGCACTGTCACCCGCCTGTGAGGGCCGGCACTAGCCCTCGGCCTCTGCGTGAGCCTTCTGCGCCAGCCGGACAGTCGCGCTCCCACATCCCAGGGTGCACTGGCGGCCCCGCGGGTCAGCCCCTCGTCTCTCTTTCGAGTCACCCCACAGCCCGCCTGGCCTCCCGCCTCGGGCCCACACTGCAGTCGGGGCTCCTGTCTGGATTCTAGCCAAGCCGAACAAGCTGCTCCCTGCTTTCAGCGCCGCAGGGGCGCATGTGTGCTCTCCGGACAAAGCCCCGGCTCCCCACGCCCCTGCTTACCCAAGAACCACCCACCCCCACACGCCAGCATCCCTGCCCACAGCATCTCCTCTTCCCAGCCATCAGGCCTGGCTCAACTCTGCACCTCGCTGCGAAATGACCTTCCTTCCTTGGCCTTGCACATGGCTACAGCGCTTCTCCTGTCCCTGTGCTGCCTCCCTGAGCAGTTTTCGTGAAAGGATCTGTCTGTGTATCTGGGCAGAGAGGTGGACAGGTGGGCACACCAGCGAGTCACACAGAGCCTGATGTGAGACACAGCCACCATCACCTGTGTGAGGCACAGTGGGGACCGGGGCAGGGCGCCAGCAGGGGCTTTTCAGATGAGGAGACACCTGAGCTGGGTATCAAAGGTGAATGATATGATATTAACGTGAATATTCACAATTATTAAGCATTCACTAGGTGCTGGGCACTTTACCTAGAGTATCTCATGTAAATGTCACATCATTGCTGAGAGCTAAGTATTATTACGCCCGTTTTATAGGTGATAAGACCAAAGTCCAGAGAGAGTATATGCACCAAGTTTATGCACAGCCCAAGAGGGTCAGAGCTGGATCTTGGCCCCTGAATATCTGTGCGGAGGTACACACCTCCAGCAGTAAGTACCACCTTTCACAGGTTTTAACAACGCCCTTTGTTCTAAAGCAGGACGTGGTGAGGCTCTGCCTTCATCCTGCTGTGGCTCACATATGCATAGATCAGTCATATCAGGTGGCTCCCTGGGGGCCACGACTGAGGCTGCTCCAGCCAGAAGCAACTGGCAGACGTGCGTCTCCACCCACAAGAACAGTTGCTAGACTTAGTATCTTGAAACACCTTGTCCCAGTTTGCTCTGGTGGCCATAAAATGCCACGAACTTGGTGGCTCAAATAGCAATTTATTTTCTTATCATTCTGGAGGCTGGAAGTCCAAGGTCAGGGTGCCAGCATGGTCAGGTCCCAGTGAGGGATCTTGTCCTGGCTTATAGGCGGTCACCTTCCCATTGCGTCTTCACACAGTGCAGAGAGAGAGTGTGAGCTCTCTGGTGTCTCCCCTTACAAGGGCGCTGATCCCGTCACAAGGTCCCCACCCTCATGACCTCATCTGAAACCTAATCGCCTGCCAAGGTCCCACCTCCAAATACCACCACACTGGGGTTAGGGCTTCAGCATATGAATTTGGGGGAGGCCGTCCAGCCACAGCACACCTGAAGCCCACTGGTTGTGCCCCGGCGTGATCTGGCTTGCCCACAGGAAAACTCCGACAGGAGAAGGATGGTGGAGCTGGAGGAAGGAGCCATTTGTGGGATTCAAATCCTGACTCATCGTGATGCTGGGGGACCTCTCAGTGCCTCAGATTTTCCCATCTAAAAATGGGGACACCAATAATACCCCCTTATAAAGTCCTGGGGAGGATTGAGTGAGATATTTGCAACGGCGTTCGGCCTGTAAGAAGCACTTGGAGATGTTAGTTGATATTATCGTATCAGCAGGAGCATCCTACTCTCAGCAAAGAGAAAAAGCCTGATAAAAAAAACTCGGATGTGGGGGCCGGAAAGATGAAATGAGCACAAACGGATCTGATGAGAGAGGAAGACAGCAGGCCGACTGGAACTCTGAGATAATAAGCTGTATGTTTTCCCCCTGTCCCTGCGATGAACCACCAGGTGACAGGTCCTGAAATTCCCAAATTCCTCTCCTCCTTGAAGCCCTGACTCAGGCTGGCCCCGCCCACCGCTCGGCCGGCCCTCCCCGCCCTCCTCCACCGCAGGACCCAGGCACGCCCAACCCCCGCGCGCGCGCGCGCGCGCACACACACACACACACACACACACACACACACACGAACTGCTTCCCTTCTCCCCTTCACCAACCCTAGCTCCAGTTCCCCATAAGGACACCCCTCCAAGAAGCCTTCTCTGGCCCCCCCAGACTGTGAACAATAGGTGCCCCCCATGGGCTTCCGCAGCCCCAGCGCTGGCCCTGGTAGCGCAGAACTTACTGCGCTGCACCGACTCTCTGATCTGGCTGGCCAGGACGGTCTGTGGTGAGGAACACAAACTCAGAAACCCCACCGCCTGGGTCTGAACCCTGACCTTCTACTTTCTAGCTGCACAATGGTGGGCAAATTTCTCTGAGATCCTGTGCCCCATCCGTAAATGGCGATACACACAGGGGGCCTCTCTCACCAGGACCCTGTTAGGATTATGTGGGTTAATGTACACGCGGCACTCAGAACAGTACCCAGCATGTATCCCTGCGAGAGCTCATTACTATTTACAAAACGCAACCCCCCGCTAACTTCGTCTGCACGTCCCCACTGCCCCGCGTGGTGATTAGGCCTTAGTAGGCGCTCAATAAATATTTGTTGAGCTGAAT
This sequence comes from Avahi laniger, assembly GCA_963575035.1. Taxonomy (NCBI): domain Eukaryota; kingdom Metazoa; phylum Chordata; class Mammalia; order Primates; family Indriidae; genus Avahi; species Avahi laniger. Next base: position 5,681 of record CAUYSK010011370.1, on the reverse strand, counting down.
TCCCCCAACAAAATGGAAACAGAGCTTGACTCACAAAGAGAGCGATCGCACATATTACATATTAGGCAATTTTTCCAGAGTGCATCATGCCAAATATTGTACATTCTTTATTGTAGCGCAGGCTGTGATATTCGTTAAAGGGTAGCACAGTTTCATTAGAAACACTTATTTTCAGAATTTTATAACTCAGCCACAAAAATTTACTCCAGGCAAAATGCTAACTTTTGTCTGGAAGTAAATGGGTTTGTTTTACAAATTTTTGTGCATTTTCCACACATAAACAAATGGCCAGATAAACCATTCTTTAACGGAAGGGTCGCAAGAGGAAAACTTGATATTCTGGTGTCTGAGACACCAAGACTCCAAACGTGTGCAGAGGTGGCATGGACGGGGAAGCTTGCCGGGCCAGGAGCGTTCTGCACCGGGCATTCACACCCACCTCTTCTCCGAGCCCTCCGAAGGTCTGACGACACCATGGCCACTGCTTTTTAGGGCTTCATCCAGCCAGCTGCTGTTCCAAGTGGTTTGTGTATGTTAACTGCTCCCTCAAATTACCTCTCCTTCTAAAGGAGGGATGCAGTGGGTTGAATAAGTAAGTGTCCTTCCAAAGTTTGTGTCCACTCAGACCTCAGAATGTGACCTTACTTGGAAATGTGTCTTGGTAGATGTAATCAAGGGAAGATGAAGTCACACGAGTCTAGGGTGGGCCCTAAATCCAGTGGCTGGTGTCTTCATAAGAGAAGGGAGAAGGAGATTTGGACACAGGGACACACGGAGGAAAGAAGGCCAACTCACAACAGAGGCAGAGGTTGGAGAGACGCAGCTACAAGCCAAAGGACGCCAAGGATGCCAGTGACCAAGGACGCTGGGAGAGGCAGGGAAGATTTCTTCCCCGGAGCATGTCCCTGCTGATGTCCTGGGTTTGGATTTCTGTCCTCCAGAACCGTGGGAGAGTGAATTGCTGCTGTTTCAAGGCCTCCAGGTTGTAATCTGTTAAAGCAGCCACAGGAAACTAATTCAATGGGGAAACCAAGGCCAACCATCGTCAGATGAGCTCCCTGGTTCTTCGGCCAGTCAGCAGTGCTGAGATTCGCACACAGGCCGGGGGCTCCAGGGCCCAGAGGCCACTGCCCCACCTGCCCACCGGGGGAGAGAACAAAAGCAGACATTCGGGCCTGCTCATCAATAAACAACACGCTTTCAAATGACCTCACCTCCTAATATTTTCTAAGGTCCTACAGTAACAAATGAAAAAAAAAACCAAACACCAAAACAACCACAACAAACAGAAAAATCCACTTAAGGACTTTCAGTTCGTACCACGGGACTGTTTCTAACCACCCAGCAGCTGGCTCTCACTCACCTCTGCAGATGCTTGCACACATTTAATGTCAAGAACACAAAGTCATAAGAAGAAGCCGGAACTCTAGCCTTTGTGCTCAGGCAGGCGAGTCTCCTTCCTGCCTGCACACCCTAACCTAAAAGCCCGGCGGCAGGGTCGTGTCCAGGGAAGGCCGTCCCAGCAGCCATGGACTCCTATGGAGCGATTTACACGTTGACATCAGCCCACGATCACGGACAGGGAGAGAATGCATTATAAATGAAAATGCAGGTTACCAGATGATATGTTTAGTGCACATCATTCTTAACACAAAAATAAACAAAAAAGGCAGGTACAGGTGTGGACGAGCACACAGGACAAAATGGGAAAAGTTGACACAACGTTAATGATGGTTAAGTCTGAAGACAGGAAGGGTCATTTTTTCCCCTTTATGCTTATTGTCTGAATCGTTTCCAAGGAATATGCATTTGCTTTGTAATAAGAAAAAATAACCAAGTTCTTTACATTCGGGGAGGGAGGGGAAGACTGCAAACACCAGCGTATTGCACGTGACTTCTGCTTCTGCAAGATGGGCACCGGGAACCCCCCAGCGTGTCACCTGGCAGTGCCCTGTGCAAGAAAAACTTCTCTTAAGAGTTTCAACAGCTCAGACTTGTCTGACTGACTTCAGCGCCCCCTTGGCTGCCGCGCCATCCAAAGTCAGCAGTTCTCTCCTATCTAAAATGCAAATGAGTTCTTTGGAGTTAATCTGAACCTCCTGCCCTGATAAGCAACAGGAAAACGAAAAAAAAAAATGTAAATGTCTACTAAAATCCAGCCGAGCCAAGTAGTGGGGACTGAGCACTCCCAGTTAAGGCCCAGGAGAGGGGATTCTTGCTACACTGCTAGAGCACTCCAGAAAGAGAAACAGTGTCAGGCAATCACCCTTGCAGGGCAAGAAGACCCCGCGGTGCTCACTCAAGAAGGAGACTGTGCTGGCTTCCGGGGGCTGCTGCAACAAATGACCGCCACCTGGGGGGCTTAAAACGATAGACGTTTATTCTCTCGTAGTTCAGAAAGCCAAATGTCCGACACCAGTGTGTCCGAAGGGCCATGCAGCCCCTAAAGACTCCAGAGGAGAATCGGTTCCTTCTCTTCCAGCTCCTGGCAGCTCCTGGCATTCCTTGACTGTGGCTGCATCACTGATTGCTGCCTCTGTCCCCGTGTGACTGTCTTCTCTCTGTACACCTGTGTCTCCTTCTTATAAGGACACCACCATTGGCTGTAGGGCCCCACCCTGTTCTAGTATGACCTCATCTTAATTACGTCCTCCAAGACCCTATTCAGGTTCTGGGACGTGAATTTTTAGGGAACACTATTTCATCCAGACACACGTCCAAGTTTCTGAGACCCTGGCTATTCTCAGCCCACCCTGAGATTGTCTATCCCAAATCCCATCCGAATCGTGTCGGTATCTAATACAAGTGCCCCTTCGAGTAACTGCTTAATAACCGTTTATTGGGCACAGCCAAAGAACAGCCCAGTGGCATTGAGATCAGACCTCCGCATGCCCATTTACTCACTCCGATGGTTAATTTTATGTGCTAACTATCTAGGCCGTGGATGCCCAGATATGTGGTCAAACATGACTTCTGGGTGTGTGTGTGAGGGTGTTTGTGGGTGAGGTTAGAATTTGAATCAGTAGCCTGAGTGAAGCAGGTCACACTCCCCCATGTGGGGGTCCCTCGTCCAGTCACTTAAAGGCCTGCCTAGAACAAAAGGCTGAATTTAGAAGAATCCTTTCTCTCTGTCTTCTCTGGCCTTCGACCCGACTCAGACTGGAGCTTACACCAAGGGCTCTGCTGGCTCCCAGGCCTTCGGATTCAGACTGGAACTGTAGCACCGGCTCTCATGGGTCAAGAAAATCCCCATAATCGTCACATGAGCCGACTCCTTATTTTATATGAAAATATATAGGATATATACAGGATATAATATATACTAGGACCACAGGATACACAGTATATAATAGAATAATAACTCGGGTATGCGTTATGCATATGCTATGTGCTGTTCCTCTGGAGAACTGGGACCAAATGCACTCACACACGAGGAAGACAGCCACAGACCCGCGGGCCCCGACCCCTGGCCGCAGCCTGGCACAGGTCCGTGACCTGTTGGGAAACAGGCCGCACGCCCCCACCTGAACTCTGCACCACCTCCTGCACCCACGACAGCCACCCCCGGTCCGTGGAAAAATTGTCTTCCATGAAACCGGTCCCTGGTGCCAAAAAGTTGGGGACCACTGCCATAGACCACTGCAAACAAATGCAAAAAACCTAAAAACCAAACCAAAACAAAAAAAAACCACCCAGGATCCAAAAGAGAAAAAAGGGGCAGGGCGACCTACAGACAATCTGGAAACAGCGAGTCTTGTTTACACATTTTTGGGGTAAACTGACCAGCTGCCTTCTAACAAAGAAGTTGACCCCAGCAATCCGGGCCTAAGTAGACAGACTAGGGGCGACAGAAAGCCAAGTCAGCTGTCTGACGAATTCTTGGGTGTTTGGCTGCACGGCGCAGGCGACAGGCAGGGCCGCGCGGGGCCTCCTGCTCCTTGGTCTCCACCTTCGCTGGCCCGGGGAGCACACCCCTCCTGGGCGAGCTTTCAGCTCTACCGCGTGCCAGGAGCTGGGAACGGTGCGGTGACGGCATGGCCCTCGGCTACGGAACCGCACCCTCTAGCATCTTGATGACTGTCACCTCAGCCAGCCGAAGCTCTGAGTCTTGGCCCAAGTCGGACAGCGTCAGGTGGCAGAGTGGACAGCAGCACCCATGACCTCCTGTCCTTGTGTAGCTCCTCTGGGGTGTGTGGCAGACACAGCCTGACCTTTGGTACCAGCCTGAGCTGGCTTTGAGCCCCAGTCATAGGAGAGCCCTGAGAAGCAGCCTCAGAGGGAGTTTAGCGTGCACAGGTGACCAGCTTATTCCAGCTGTTCCAGAACGTTCCTAGTTTTGGCACTGAAGTCCTGTGTCCTGGGAAAGCTGTCAGTCCAGCCCACACACAGGAAGCTCATCTCAGAGAGAGGGGATGGAATAGGGTTGGGAGAAGCTCACGGGCAAGGCAGATGCGACCATGGCCTTGGGTGACCCCAGGGGCTGCTTCTGGAGCTGGGACAGCCCCTCAGCAGTGTCCTTCTTTGAGCCATGCCAGCAGGGCCTGGACACCCTCACCTTGCTCTGTCTGAAGCAGGCTGCCCTGGGAAGGGGAGCGACCTCAGGGGAGGTGGCTATCTTCCGGGAAGGCGCCGACAGTGAGTGACAGCAGCCAGGGCCATGGGCCTCCATCAGGCAGGGAAGGGGTCTGGGCAGCTCGTCCACGTCCATCCTGCTTTTACATATAAGCTGTGGATCTTGGGCAGGTCACCCAACCTCTCTGAGCCCAGTTTCCCTAAATGAACATCATTTTATCATTTTATCTACCTCAAAGGAATGTGGTCATGAGAAATCTAAAAAGTATAAGGAAAGTGCTTGGAAGACGATAGGACTTCGCAGATGGGGCCATTCCCCTCACCTCTGCCCAACTCTAGGACCTGAAGTGGAGATGCCAGTGAGCACGACTGTGCTTGTTCGCCCCAGCGGCGGCAGCGGCAGCATGGCTGACCTTTAGGGGACCCTCACCTGACACCCCTGCCCATTCTATGCGCCGTGCGTGGACTAGCTCATTGGATCCTTACAGCAAACCGAGGAGGCAGCTACTAGCATTATCTTCATTTCACAGACAAGGAAACTGAGGCACAGACGTGCTAAGTAGCTTGTTGACATTTGTAAAAGTAAGTGGGAGAGGGACAGTATTTATGTTTAGGATCTCTTTTCAAGTGCCAGTGTTAGATCCGGTTCCCTTCGGCCCCAGGAACAGAGAGGCAGAGTCACCGAGGCTGCAAATGGCAAAGGAGTTTATTGGCTAGCTCGAGCTAGGGTCCAAGTCCCAGAGCACCAACGCAGTGGCCTCCCCTATGAACTAGGACTCCATCCTGGGGTAAAAATTAAGCTTTTATACTTTTTTTGCACACGACATGCAGGTTACACACGACAAGCAGGGCACACCCACCCCCCATAGTTCATTGGGTGACCGATCGTGTTGGCTCCTGATTGGTTGGCTCCAAGCCGCTGGATTGTTCGACCGGCGCCGGCTGTGGTCAGCCTCATTTGGGGGGGGGGGAAGGGCGGCGTCATTTAGGGGAAACCGAAACTTAGGCCTACTCCAGGAAGTTCAGCCTGTCATGAAGTCACTCCTGCCCTGTTTTTCATTCTGATTAACTATATTTAACTAACAACTAAAAGCAAACATGGTTACAGA
>CAUYSK010011369.1:0-47010 GCA_963575035.1 Avahi laniger | reverse complement strand
GAAATTAATTGGACAGCTAAAAATATATAGAAAAAATTAGCCGGGCATGGTGGCGCATGCCTGTAGTCCCAGCTACTCGGGAGGCTGAGGCAGAAGGATTGCTTGAGCCCAGGAGTCTGAGGTTGCTGTGAGCTAGGCTGACACCACGGCCCTCACTCTAGCCAAGGCAACAAAGTGAGACTCTGGATCAAAAAAAAAAAAAAAAAAAAAGAACCCGATGTGGCATGGGCAGCAAAGGAGGAAAAGAAAAGAACAACCGGTTGAGAGTCAGGCAGTGAGTCACCCAGTGGTGCAACCAACGAGCTGCAAAGGCATTGCGCTGGGCAGTGGAAACGGGCCACGGAGCTGCCCCCCAGGGCCAGGCTTGGGGCAATGAGCAAAAGGAATGGTCAAGATGTCCCCAGGGTACCTCTTCTTGGCAGCACAAAGAGGAGTTTATTTTCAAAGAGGGCAGAAGCAAAGAAAGATAAAAGGCTTGAAATTGAAATGCAAACAGGGGAGCCATGCCAGACCAGGCTGTGTATCTTTCATCCGGCATCTGAGAAAAAGGAGCGCCCCGTGGAAGCAACAGGCCACCCCAACAGGGCTGCATGCAGGGCAGGGTCCGGTCACCTCCTGAGACAAACAGAAGGGAGCTCACATGGGGACCACTGCCTAGAGTGGCAGCCCGGGCTTGGGACTCCGCCACCAAAGAGTCCTCGGAGTACTCATGGCATTCCTGGGTGTGCACCGAGATTTCAGAAGGCCTTTCAAAAGCAACATTACTCACAATAACCAAGACACAGAAAGGATGTAAGTGTCCACTGACAGATGACTAACTAAAGAAAATGTCGTATACATGCACAACGGAATACTAGTCAGCCATTAAAAAAAAAAGTCCTGCCATTTGTGACGGCACGGATGAATGTGGAGGACGTTATACTAAGTGAAATAAGCCAGACATGGAAAGCAAATACTGTGTGATCTCATTTATGTGTAGAATCTAAACAAGTCAAACCCATAGAAACAGAGAGGAAAAAAGTGGTTACCAGTAGGGTGGGAGGGAGGTGGAAAGAGAATGGGCAGATGTTGGTCAGAGGGTAAAACTTTCAGTTGTGAGATGCATAAGTTCTGGGGATCTAATGTATTATACAGCACAGTGGCAATAGTTAATAGTAATAATATTGTATTATATACTTGAGATTTTTTTTTTTTGAGACAGTGTCTCGCTCTGTTGCCCAGGCTAGAGTGGCATCATCGTAGCTCACAACAACCTCAAACTCCTGGGCTCAGACCATCCCTCCTGCCTCAGCCTCCCGAGTAGCTGGGACTACAGGTCTGAGCTACCACACTTAGCTAATTTTTTTTTTTTTAATATTATAGAGATAGGGTCTTGCTATGTTGCCCAGGGTGGTCTTGAACTCCTGGTCCCAAGCGATCCTCCCGCCTCGGCCTCCCAAAGTGCTGGGATCACAGGCGTGAGCCACTGCAATTGAGATTTGCTGAGAACACAGATCTTAGGTATCCTCACACCACACACAAGTACACCAAATGTAAGTACGTGAGGCGATGGATGTGTTAATTAGCTTGATTGTGGTGACGACCATTTCACAACATATCTATCAAGTCGTCACATGTACACCTTGAGTATATAGAATAGTTGTCAATTATACCTAAATAAAGCTGGTGGGGAGAGTGACACATTGACCACTGACCACCAATTAGGCTGGACAGGACAACCAAGGAATAAACAACTGGAACACGTGTGTGCACATGATAACACTGCTTATCACATCCTGATAACAGAAACCAGAGGGACAATTTAATCATCTTCATAACACTGTTTGGAAGACAAAAGTCTTTCAGAGAATAAAATAACAACCCACAGGCCCAGGATGACGCAAAGTGGCAACTATGAGCCTGAAGGACGTAGGTCACCATTCCTGGTATTCTTGGTGTTTCTTGGACGCTGGCCTACCTCCCCACACCAATTTCCTAAAGCTGACCCCTTCTCTTTATGTCACGTTGGGTAAATCGTTTCACTTCCCTAACCACTAGGCTGCTTCATCTGCGAGAGAGGGAGGCTCGGGGCCTTCATCCCATGCCCCGCTGTTTCTCCCACGGATCCTCAAACACCCCGTAGCTTGTCAGGAGTGTCACATGAGGACACTTAGCCTCCCGCTCTGCGTCCCCGTAGCTGTCGCCGAATGGCGCGGTCACTCGCGTGGGCGTGGTGAGCGTACAAGCTGCCTCACAGAAGGCTTCCTCCTCCTTACCAAGTGGGGGAAGAGCAGGAGATGGCAAGAGGCATGTGCATGGTCTATCACGGCACTTCTTAAAAGTGTCCTGGAAGATGTCAAACTGCACAATGGGGAAGGTGGTATGGTGAACCTGCACCTCCCACCGCCCGGCCTCAGCCGCCGGCGCTCTCGGCCACTGCTCTCCGCCTCTGCCCCGACCCCGCGCACGCACCGCTCAGCCTCGCTGCACTGACCTTCGACATGTTACCACTGCATCCCTGAATGTTTCAGTATAAGTCTCTAAAAGATGACTCGTTTTTATAAATATAACCATATCATTATCACACTTAAAAAGGTGAACAGCAATTTATTCTATTTCCTCATTCATGTCCCCAAGAAGCAGCCACACGGTTTTCTGGGGCTCAACACAAGCTCTTCTCATTGGGAACACGCGGCTTGAGGGGGCCGTGAGTGCCTAGGATGGGCAGACACTAGCTCAAGGGCTCTAATTTTCTCCATACAGTGACAACCAGCGACCAGGCTCTCCACCCTTTGAACACACTTGTGATGAGCATGGAAAGGTCAAGTTCAACATTTTTGGCTTCATATTGAGGGAGGGAGGGTGGGACAACAATAATGACGACGATATTATTAACAGCTAAGGTGGAACCACTGTGCCAGGCATGTCATAGGCCTCGTCTCATTTAGTCCTCACCACAGCCCCGGGAGGAAATGTCCTTCTCCTTCCAGAAACGGGAAAGCTCCGCAAGACTCACCAACTTGCCTGAGATGTCACAGAATGTCGGGGAACGGGGCTACTGCCCCCCCATACACCTGCAGAGACACGTCCTGACCCCTTTGCTGTGCCCCACACTGAGGTCTGGGGAGAGGGTGATGCTGCCCCCAGGCATCCCTTGCCAAAGCCTTCCCCCAGTGCAGACCACCTGTCCTGGCATCTCTGGCCTCTGCGCCACGGTCCCCAAAGCAGTAGGGGATCCTCCACATGTGTGCACCTCCGGGGAACAAGAGGGATCCTTCTGCACCTTCAGAAGGTGGCACTCACCAAACTGGCCATCTAGTTTCACGTATAACTCGATGACACCATAGGCGATGGTGGTGGCAGCTGGGATCTCCAGCACCACACTGGTGTCCTTGATGAGGCTGCCATCCTCCGTCGCTGACACCTGTGGGTGAGAGCACACACTGTCTCCTACGCATTCAGGCCTTCCTGGCTTCTCTTTGCCTCCCCCATGTCCAGCCTCATGCCTTGTGCTCAAGAGAGGCTGAGAAAATGCCCCAGACTCAAGTGGGAAGTCAGGTAGGAGCCCAGAGCTGCGGGCACCACACAGAGAGCGCCTATCTGAGAGGGAACCAAGCCCAGGGAAGGCAGCTCACAATGTCCTCAAGTCCTGGATCCAGTGACTGAAGCTAGGTTGCCTCAAATGTTTCAGCTACACGAGCCAATAAATTCCTGCTCACTTAAACCAATCCGAGTTGGATTTCTGTTATCTCACTACAGAAGGAGTCCTGACGAATGAAGACACCCTCCAAAAAACCCCCCTGACCCAAGTCACCATGGCTGGGACCACATGGGCCACCGTGGCCTTGCCCTCAGGGCCCCAGATGTGCACCTGCACGGTCTTGGTGTGGATGCCCACCATCCCGCCACACTTCTCCTCGACCTGCACGTGCTCAGAGATCACGCACTTCTGCGTCGTCATGATCTTCTGCGTCAGGATGCACAAGACCTCATTCCTCCTCTCCAGCACCTGCTGCAGAATGGGGTTTTTCAGATTGATTGTTCTGAAAGAGAAAAATGGCTGTGAGTAGCCCTGTGCCTCGGGGACCTTGATGCAGAGTGAATTTTCTCCTCTTGCACAGGGGGAGGCTGAGGAGCAAACAGGTGACAATGGCTTAGTTAACTTCCGGGTGATGAAAGAGGGGCCAGGTCACCTGGAAAGGCATAAACCACACTCTCCCAAGGCCAGGGGAACAGGCTGGAAGCCAGAGGGAACGGGGGCTCAGTCAAACAGCAGCTGGGGTTGTCAAGGAAAAAGAAAAGAAAACCAAGCAGTAGGGGAACCGCAATCCACCTGCCTTGGACCCTGGGAACTCCGCTTCGCTATTTAATCAGAGCTGAAGGATGTCAGATGCCACAGCCGTGGGCCAGGGAACAAAGGTTATTATGGGGGGAACCGTGGCCACACGCTTCTCACAGAGGAGAAAGGAACAGGCTTAAAGTAGCAAGGAGGAAATTAGATTTGAACCAAAAAGGAACTTCTTAACCTTTAATCTCTTAGAAGGGGCTTTACCTCATTTTACATATGGAGAAACCGAGGCCAGTTAGGCGTGGCCGGGCCAGGGTCACTCGGCAGAGACTTGAGCCCCCACCCAGCCCCTCAAAATTCTGTAGAATTTCAAGAACAGACTAAATTTCTACCTACAGGAGAGATAATTTCATGCTTAGAAGCAAACGGTGAATGAAATACCCTCTCTGGGGATCTCATTCAACACTATGATTCTCTGAAACAGACAAGAAAAGAACCAAATTAGAGTTGGTATCAGCACAACGAGAATTGCAGTGTCCATCCTGGTCTTTCCAAACCGCCCGAGGTCAGTCACCTTGAAGAGCTCGGCCCCTGCCACCACGTGCAGCGGTGGCTCGCCCACTTCAGGCACACTCAGATTCTCCCGGTTTCAGAAAGTAGCCCCAGGACTGGAGTGAGGAGCTGGAAAAGCTACTATCATCTCAATGTCATAACCTGCCCAGGGTGGAAACAACTCGAGTGTCCGTCAGCAAATGGAGAAACAAAATGTGATATATTCATATGTATTACGTTCCATGGAAAGGACTGAAGTTCTGATACACGCTAGACATGGATGAGTCTTCAAGACTTTACGCTAAGTGACGTAGGCCAGGCCAAATACCGTAGGATTCCACTTACATGAGACGTGCAGAATAGGCAAGTTCATGGTGACGGCAAGTAGACTGGAGGTTACCAGTGGTTGGGGGAGCCTGAGTGTCTGTTTGGGGTGATGAACAAATTCTAGAAATGGGGAGTGGCGATGGCTGCCCCACAGTGTGACTGTACTTAGCACCACTGAATTACACACTCGAAAATGGTTAAAGTAGCAAACGTTATTTATATACAGTTTACCACAATAAAAATTTTAAAAAAACAGACATATGAAAGACTGATTCAATCATAGTACTCATCAAGGAAATATAAATTGTAAAAGTGTTTCACATGTAGTAAAAACATATTGGTAACAACCACAAAGCTGCCCACGGACTCCACTTCCAAGAAGGAATATAAAACAGAACGCTTTGAGCCTGCCTGGGGTTCAAACCCAGCCCTGCCCTCTCGCTGGGTGACCTCGAGGGAACGGCTTCACCTCTGCACCTAGATTTGCTCATCGATAAACTGATGGTGCCAATGCCCTTCTCATGGGGCTGTGTTAGGGTTTAGACGACATGGCAGTGTGCCGTTGGCATGTGCCCAGCAGAGTTAAATGCCACGGTGACTCTAGCTGACTCCAGCCATCCTCACGTGCTCCTCTAGGAGGCCCACAAAAAAAGCCCCAATGTGTGCACTTCATGAGTTGCTTACTTGGGTCAGAGGTACTTTTTCACATCACTCCCTTCTTAAAAGCCTTCCATGGCTACACCCCATGTCAACTCCTCACCCAGCCTATGAGGCCTACATGGTCCGGCCCCTGCTCCCTGTTGACCTCACTTTCCAGCCTTCTCTCTGTGCCTGAAACACGCCAAGCACATGCTCACCCCAAGGCCTCAGCTCCACGCCTCAGTCACCTCCTGGGGAGGCGTTCCCTGCACTCCCGTCATGCTACATCTCCATGGGATATTTTTCTAGCTCATTCCTTCATTTGTTCACTCCCTGCCTCCTCCATCTAGAATATAAACTCCACAGAGGTAGGGACTGTGCTGTCTTGTTTACTGCACATCTTAGGGCCCAGGTGGGTACCTAGTGCATAGGAATGGATCAGTAAATATCATGGGAATAAATGAATAAATAACGCTTGTGTTTTCCTCTATTTGCGTTAATGAATGTGCAAATGCATACGTGCGCATGTTTGTGAAAGAGAGAAAATACATGGAAGACGGAGGATTAGCAGTTGGTTTAAACAATGACATGTAGATGGGAATCTTCCAAAGGAGTTGTGTTCTGGTCCTACAGGCAGAGATTTTAAAGATAACAGCCATTGTATCCACCATTCAGAACACATATGCAAATGTTCCCTTTCTAATGTCCTCTTCCTTCTACTGTACAAAATTCTATCTTGTAGCAGATTCTTGAAAATTTATACCCTCAATTACAGTTAAGGTATTGGCTCATCCCCATTTGTATACCCCGTCAGAGGCAGTGGTATCCTGCCTGGTGACAACCTCATAACTGATGACAGAGGACACAAGGCCGCCTCCAGGAGTCCGATGTGACTCCACCGGGTCGGAAATCACTGCACAGCTACGTGCCTTCAACAGACTCCCCGAAACACTTGACGCTGCTCTCAGCTAACATGAAAGTGTTTGAAAAGCAAAAGCTCAGCCTAGGCCACCCAAGACTCTGTTACTTAAAATGCCCACCTCCTTCCAGGAATCCCCACCCCAAAACACCAAAAGAGAGGGAGCAGTCTGTGGCAGGCATGGAACTTCCTTCTGCATCTGATGGCAGGACAGTCCCGGGGCGGATGCTGGGTCCAGCCCGGCTCCTTCAAAGCGTCAGTGCCCTCTGAAGGTCCCTGAGCGCAGCCCCACCAGGGAGAGGGCCCGTGTTTGAGGCTAAGATTTAGGTGACTGGGGAGAAGAGAGTCACAGGGCTGTGAGGACAGCTATCTCACTGGCTGTGAAGAGGACCAGACATTTCCACCCAAATCGCTGGGATTCTGTTTGCCAGGACAGTGCTGCCACCTTTTGGAAACCAAACGCTGGACAAATCTAATCATCTTCAGTTAGGAGAGACCTCATGGGGAAGCGGGGAAGCCACTCGCCAAGCAAAACGGATTGTTACTTGACTTTTTGCAAAGCAATCTCCAGAGAAAATTCCTCCTCACCTCCTGCCCTAGTCACCTCCGCCGGGCCCCAAGCAGGCCAGCCGGGAACAGGTGCTCCCCTGGGAACAGTGTCCCCCGGTGCACACCCAGAGCAGCCCTAGGGAGCCAGACCGTGGCCCCGGCCCCATTCAGACCAGGAATCGCCATGAGACAGGGCTCCCTGGGCCCACTGAGTAGGGAAACCAGCCATATTTCAATGTAATATGTTTGTTATAATCTTACACATTTTCCTGTATGTATTTATGGAGGTCCATGGGTTTTCAGACTGTTAATCAGGTTCAAAAAACAAAAACATTTAAAACCCCGGATTAGGGGTTTCAGAAATGAGGAAAAAAGAGGTTCTGACAGCAGTTGCCAAAGTCACACAACTAAGCCCATCTAGAACTTTCACAATAGCCCGCAGCTGCAGTCTCCCTCCTCTGGGTGAGAGCACCCTCGGCTCACGAGGAACGTGACCTTGGTCTCTGTTCACTCCCGTATTGCTCTGTCCACTTCCACATGTCCACATCCTGCCTGCCTAACCAGGCCAGCGGCCGGGAGGGAGGGTCACGTCCAGATCCTCTGGACATCCTTCCCAGAACATCCACACCGCCTGTGCTCCCTGACCCTGTCCCCGCCCCGACGGCAGCAGCCTGTGCCTTCAGACAGCTCTTCCCCGGGCTGTCCTGACCGGCTTCCTCTCTCCCCGGCCTGGCAGGAGGCCCTGAGCGACACGGGCAGAATGGCTTTAGAAAGAGACACAGGAAACTCTTGGCAGTGGCTGCCTCTCGGGTGGCAAACTAGACGGCTGGAAGGAAATTTTCACCTTCTCTCTTTTGACTTTTTGACATTTAAACCATATGAATAGATTACCTATTTGATTAAAAAAAAAAACTTTCTGCACAGACTGTAAGCTCGAGGAGGACAGCGTACCTTGCCCCTTTTGCTGGTGCCCAGCCCTGCGCTATCCGCACACTTGGGGGATACATGAATAATTTATCACATAAAGCCTTAAGGGCAGGGTTGAAATGAGACCTCTCCCCTAGCCCAGCCAGGGCTCAGTGCAAACACACGGGAGCAACAGGGCAGGAGCGCCCGCACAAGAAAATGAGCAACCAGGTGTTCTCCACCCGCTTCATACGTATTTCTGAGGGCAGCCTCCAACAGCTGAGGCGCCTTGCTCCTGCTGGGGGACAGCAACATGAAAGCAGGAACGGGAGGCCACGAAGACAAAGGCATGACATCGTCAAAGACAAAGGGCCAGATCCAAAGGAGCAGGTGTGGAGGCGAATGAAGGGGAGACGCTCCCTTTCCTCCCTCACTGGACCTGCCGGCCCCACCCCCAGCCCCTCGGTGAGATCCTCCTCCCGCCCCGTGTACCTGGCAGGCCTGTGCCCCGCAAACACCTGAGTCGGTTCCCAGCTTGATCTCCTCCTAGCCGGTTACCACCTCCAGTCCCCGAGGCTCAGTTTCCACATCTGTAAAACGTGACCTCGCTGCAAGGGTTACAGCGAGCGAGGTCTTGCACAAAGTGGCCCACACCCTACCCGGCACAAGGCAGCTGCTTCGTAAATGTTTCTGTCCTTCCACTATTGGCAGGGAAGCCAAGGCAAGAGCCCTCTCGGGCTGCTCAAAGACACGGCCGTATTCTGCAGGATGCTTCCTGAGGTGAGCCCTCAGCCGGGAGTGGGCACTGAAATCGATCAAGAAAATGGCTACCTGGATGCAGGACAGGAGCTGCTGTCAGGCAGCAGGCAGTGACGGAGGGAGGGACGCGTGGCTCAGAGCCTGGCACGGCTGCTGGGGACCAGGCCGTGGGCCAGAGCAGCCCAGCGGGAAGGGAGGCTGCTAAGACATCCATCAGCTCCCCAGGCCCAGCCCTAATGAAGCTGCCTCCTCTCCCAGGCTGAAGCTTTAATTTTCATTTTCTCTACTTCTAAGCCTTTCAAAGCCAAATCGCAAACTCACAGAAAAGAAATCCAGAGGAGACTTTGAAAACTCTGACAACATCCAAAAGGAGGGAGGCAGCTTTCTTTCCCAAAGCATAAAGACAGCATGGACGGGAGGGCGTGCTTTCCCATGCAGGCCCTTCACCCCAACTCTCCTCCGCTCATCCCCACAAACGCTGACTCCCGTGACGCTCCAGGCACCGGGCCAGACGCCCGCTTCTCAGCGAACGAGACCAAGGCTGCCACCGCTGGCACGATCCTCTTCTGTAATAACGCTTGACAGTAACACGTCCTTAAGGAACAGTTTCAGTGGAGTTCCAATAAGGCTCTCCAAAAACTAGAGGCCCTCATGACAGAGTAGGCGTTTTTGTTGTGTCTGCTGTGGAGAAATTATAAAACTATGAGACCCAGGGGATTATCCAGTTCTGGGCTGGAAAATCAGCTTCATCTTGAGTACCACCTCGGCTCCACCCGCCGGCGACTGCTGCCCAGCGGTCGGGGAAGGATTCTAAGACTGAGGCTGGGTTGGGGGCAGGAAAGAGCACAAAAGCCATGATTAATTGGCAGCGTCTGCACAGGCACGGGAGGGGGCTGGCCCAGATCACCGGGATCTAATCCAACATCTCTGCTCATTAATGAAGGACACCCTGAGAGGTTCCAGATGCACCTGAACCTCATGGCACATCAGTGGCAGAGCCGAAATCAGGACATACACCTTCTGATCTGAGGCCAGCACTTTTTCTACTACGCTGTTCTATAATAAAAGCCAACAAGAGGCAGAAGGTACAAATGCACTCTGAAGAAACAGTGCAATACTGTCAGAGTTGGCGTCGGTATCTCCCCAGGAACAGAGATGGGGACATTTAAAGGAGCCACAAGAAGGTGGCCAGCCTGCCATGGCCAGAATACTAAGCAAGAATTACCCACAGAAATAGAGACATATATTGACGATTAAGGCTTTAGTAATTCAGATATTTCTCCCAAAGAGTTTTGATTTATTGGCTAAAGCTGCGGTCAAAAGAGAAGCACATGTGTGTTCACAGCCCAGCTGTAGAGTAGAACGAGGTCCACGGACGCTGCCCGTAAACTTGACGCTTGCCCTTCTGACACTGCAAGAAGCGGGAAAGTCTCCTCTTATGATAACCAGCCTCCTCCAGTCTAGACAGATGGCAAAGCACCCCCCAAGCCCGTGATTAGAGTTTACTTTGGTAACTGCCCCCTAAAATCCTGAATAGAGATGCCGTTGCCTCTTTCATCCGCCTGTTTCCCCTCCGAGGGGCTGCTCCATTGGTCCCTTTAAGCTTCTTGAGGAGGAGGGAGGAAAGCAGCCCTGAGGCCACGTCCGTGCTGCTTCCACGGGGCTGCCCTGAGCACCTGTGCCTGGAGGCCCTGAGCCCTCCGCACTGGGACTGGGGGCACCTCTAGCCGCCCTCCCCAGTTTGGTTAAGGGCCTTGGGGTGTGGGTAGCCCTCCCAACAAGTCTTGATTTGTCTCACGGCCAACCTTGTAGTTCCAGGGTTCTTACAGGTATTGGGGGCCGTTGAGACCTGAGGAAAAGTCTGTTGGGGGTTCCCAGGTTTTGTTCTGTCTTAAAAAGAGGCTCAAAGAGGAGACCACTTTGACCACTTTGTCTGCAATGTGGCTGCCATTTAGGGACAGAGAGAACTTGGGCTGCCAGGACAAGCAACAGGTGGGGGCTGCCGTGGGGGTCCGCGGAGCCGCCGCACGTTAGTTCATTTGGTTAACTGGGACTCACCCTGCTTTGGGCTGTTTTCTTATGTGAGATAGTAACACACGTTCTTTGCAGCTAGACACTAACTGGCACGTGAAGTTACTGTCACCCTCATTTCACAGAAGGACAAGAAGCAGAAACTCATAAGCCAAGGACCCGAAGGTACGTGACCAGCAAGGGGCAGGATGAGAACCTGCTCAGCAACATCCCCAGAAGCTCTATCTTCCCTCTCCCTCCTGGGCCTCTAGGGCCCTGCAAACAGCAGGTACCTAATGTGTGCTTGACTGTTAATGAACAAGCGGTCTTTCTGCTCAAGCTTCCCAGAGACAAAGAGGATCCTCTTGGAAACCGAAGAAGCCAGCACTGGGTCCTCAGTGCCAACCAGCCGTCCCCATTTCAACCGCAACAGAAACTTCCCCCACACCAGCGATGGTCAACCGGGGGCAGGAAACCTCTAGAGACTTCAACAACTGTGCCCTGGGGCGGCCTCCACTTCCAAATAGTGAGAAAAGCCCCACTCACTCTCTCTCATTTGCTGTGACGAAGATGACTTCAGGATTGAAAACTGCTGGAAAAATCAAACTTGGGGCATAATGCTAACTGTACATCGTCACCAGAGGGAGGGCCACTCCCGCACTGCGACTGCTCTCCCTCCATCCCCAGTATGGTCTCTACCTCCTCATCTACTCACAGACAACGGCCCAGGGAGAGAGAAAGGGGAGCAGGACTAAGCGGTTACGGCCGTTCAACCTCTCCGACGCGTAATTAACTGCAACCAGTGGATGAGACGCAGCAGGCCCGAAAGACGATGAACCGAACGAGCCGATGCGGAGAGGTGAATTCAGGCAGGAGTCCTGGAACACTTTTCTCTTTCCAGGCTCTGAGCATAGAAGTTGGACTGGAAAAGTCGTGTGCTTTGTGGATCTGGCCTTAATCCGGAGTCCAGGCAAACTAATTAATTTCTGCATTTCAGGATGCTCAGTTGCAAAATGAAGATAAACCAATTATCCTTTCAACCAAACGCGGCAGGCACCGTGCCAGACCCCGTGGCGAATGAGAGGCACGTTCCAGGAGGGACACAGACATAGACTCAGGCAGTTGCAACATACCCATCGGGTGTTTAGCGTCCCAGCTGGGGAAGCATGGGGTGGCGTGGGTTCTGAAGGAAGTGGCGGCTAATCTGAAGCATAAAGAATAATTAGAATATTATTAGAATAATAATTATAAGAATAATGAGAATAATTAGGAACTGGCCGGGCGTAGCAGAGGGAGTGAGTGTGTGTGGCCAGCAGGGGCCTGCAGCCCAGGCTTGGAGGTGAGGAAGGGCCTGGAGTGTTAATTCCAGGAACTGAGGTTCGTTCAGAGGAAGGGCCTGTTCCGGGGACGGGCCTGGAGAACGTGAGGGGACACCAGAGCACAGAAGGGCGTGGGCCAGGCAGTGCTGGGATCTGACTGGTTGCCCTGCAGAGACTCAGCTGGAAGGGACGGGGCTAGGGCAGGTAAGAGATGGCTAGCCGAGGTGAGGCTGGGGCAGTGGGAACAGGTAAGACCAACATTTAAGAAGCAGGATGGACCGTGAGAGATAGCTGCAGCAGAGAAGGTGAGGAAGGAGCCACATCGGACACCCAGACTCCTGGCTGAGACAGCCGGACCCACGAGCTCCTCGAGGGTTTGGAGAGGAGATGAGAAGTGCAGTGACGGCTGGAGTCCCTGTGTCAGACACTGCATGAAAAGCCCAAGAGGAAAAAATGTCTGCTCAACTGAATTCCAACATATGACTCATTCCAGCCAACCCAACTGTGGACACTGTAGCTCAGCAATTCTGAGACATATACTTTTTTTCCCCATGTTTTATTATCTCTGAATCAGGCTGTTTTAAAATTGATGGGTGGTATGGTTTAATTGGCAGTGTTCTTTCTTAGTGGTACATAAAATAATGGTGCATATTACAATGGATGACATCTCGGATCTGATGAAATACAAAAATGTCTATCAATCTTGGAAAAAATAGTACTTGAATGTCTCTTGTTAGGACTTAAATTCTACTACTTCCAAAAAGACCTGAGGCTGATATGGTGGCTCACACCTGTAACCCCAGCACTTAGGGAGGCCGAGGCAGGAGGATCCCTCGAGCCCAGAAGTTCAAGACCAGCCTAGGCAACATAGCTTGACCCCATCTCTACAAAAAATCTGAAGTAGAATTTAAAAGTACAGCTCTTGTTATAGGACAAGACAATTTCTACAAAAAGACAAAAACCATTCCAGGGAACAAGTATTGGAAAGCATCCCCAGCCCTTCTCTTCAGCATGGAGTGGGTTATTACCAGTGGGCTGTGTTTACCCAGTGAAAGGAAACCACAGAGGGTCTGACAAGATCAGACGAGCTTCCAGGGGGGCTCACTAAAACCAAGACAGAGAGACAGAATTATTTAGAAAAGATGACAATAAACTGACTGAATTTCAGATAGAATAGAAATGGTGTGGCCTAAAAGTCTCAGGAAAGACATCTTCTACAAAGAGTGGATTTGGTGGGGCCTTGAGTTTCAGAGCCATGCTTTCCATAAAGAATACGGTGGCCAGAACAAGGCCCAGGAAGATCTTACTGATATTGTTCAAGGGCTCCGTATATCTTAATCAAAAAGCATCTCCCATTACAAACAAAACATGTACAAAGAACATCCTGTGTGCTTTCCAGACTTTTCCATGGCACAGCTACATGTCTGGGTCAGCACTCATTTTGGATGGTACACAAGCTGCTGCTACTCTGACTTGCACTGAAGTTCGGTGCGGAGACTGCACAGTTACCTATCTTCAGCACAGGCAGCGAGCATCAGAAACACCCCGTGTCAGAAACTCCCGGACTCCACTTCATCGCACTTCTGAAGCTCCACTTCATCGCACTTCTGAAGCTCCGCATCTCCCTGCCCTGCTCACAGCATGCTGAGTCACTCCTTTCCTCCCGAGAGTTCTAGCCTTGCCCAGGCTTGCTAACCAGGCTGGGTGTGGGGCTAGGAGTGACAGCAACGCTTATTGGAAGTGTTAACACTAAGAGCTACAGTTCATGAGAACTTGCCACATGCCAGGCACTGTTCTGCATGCCCCATGTATGCGCTCACTTAATTCTGTCAGAAGCATTAATTCCATTTTGCTAAGGAGATCCTGGGCAATGAAGGCAGAAAAAGATGGCTGTGTCTTGGTTTAACACATTAACTGCCATTGAGTTGTATTTAACTCACGCTAGTTTTGAGCCCGGGGCCTCATGAAGCATATGTAACTCACATGTCTCTTCATCTTGGGAGCTGAGTGAACGATTTTTCAAGTTGCATGTAACTCACGCACAGAAAACAATAATAAATTTTTTCATTAAATTAGAAAGGATTGTTTTGAAGTTTTTAATCCATTTTCATAATAAAACACTGTGGCCCCAAGGATAACTTTTTTTTCCAGTGTGGCAGTCCATGTGTTATAGAAAAACTCTTGTTAAGCTGGGTGGGAGGTGGTATATTAGCATTTATTATATTATTCCTTAAACCTTCTATATGTTTCCACACCAGTTGTTTTAATTTTTTTAAACGAGCCTGAAGTTTACCACCCTGCAACTCGCCTAAAAAATACTTCCACCTGCCAACAGCAGAAGCACATAGGAGGCATTGCCACCTCCTGCTCCCAGACCGCAGGGTGCCCTCAACCTGTCAGTGTATTCTGACAACAGGCTGCCCCTGAAGGAGAAACACAGCAAAAAGAGAATTGGTGGCAGGACTGGATTGAGGACTCCTGTTCTCAAAGTACACGCGGACAGTCTTCGCCTTGTTAGGCACAAACTCTTTTTATTAAAAATAACGAGGCCAGAGCTAAGTAAAGTACAGACACGAATGGGGTGATTTTCGAACTCTCTGCTTGTGCCAGGGGAACTGCTCGATCAAGTAGAAAAGAAGCCCAGGTCAAACTTGGTTTTTTTCAAGAAAAACTTGGTCCCTCAAATCCTTCCCCCCGAAAAGCTCCCAGATAAAATTAGAGTTAATAGCATATTGAAGCAGTACTCATGGGAACTACTGCAACAGCTTTCAAGAGGTCAAATAAAGGCCATAAAAAAGAACAGCATTTTTTTAAAAATGCCTCATATATAAAACTTGTAGAATTTGTAAGTATTTTAATATAATACAACTTTTAGTGTAATTTTAAAATATTTTAAATAATTGTGAAAGTTTATCATGGCCAAGCCATTGCTTTCATGATATGCTATTTTCATATAATTTATTTAATTTGGAGTTCTTAAGGAAAAACCAACTTTCTCATTACCATGGATACATAGGAAAATGTCATCTGCTTTACCAAAATTCACTTTACAATATGACAAAGAATGAAAGTGGGATGTGCCTTTATGGTAATACCCACCTCAATCCCCAAAGAGCTAGGAAAACACAAAATAGAAAACAGCTGGGACCAAGGCCCAGCACTCAAGGGGAAGGAGCTGGTATGTGCACTCCGGAATCCACTCGCAGACATTTAGCCAGGAGAAAACCTTAAAGGTCGTCTATTCCAGGCCTGGTGAGGTGGCTCACACCTGTAATCCTAGAGCTCTGGGAGGCCAAGGCGGGAAAATCGCTTGAGGTCAGGAGTTCGAGACTAGCCCGAGCAAGAGCGAGATCCCCATCTCTACAAAAAATAGAAAAATTAGCCAGGCATGGTGGCTCATGCCTGTAGTCTCAGCTACTTGGGAGGCTGAGGCAGGAGGATCACTTGAGCCCAAGAGTTTGAGGTTGCAGTGAGCTAAGCTGACACCACTGAACTCTAACCCAGGCAACAGAGTGAGACTCTGTTTCAAAAAAAAAAAAAAAAATCATCTATTCCAACCATCTCACGTACAGCTGGGGAAAATGAGGCCAAGGGCAGAAGAGACTTATCACGTCCATGTAAGTTACTGACCAGGAATAAAATTCCCAGACCCTAGGAGATTAGAAGCAATAAATTGGTGACTGGGGTGGGGTGTGGCTTCTGCATTTAAGACAGTAACAAATGGCAGCTGGCACTGGAAAATAAGGCAGAAAAAGTGAAGAGCTTATTACAGTATAATACCGGGTATTAAGACTAAGACATGAATCTGAGTCATGACAAAAATAATCCCAAGTGTTATTCCCCATTTAAAAAAAAAGGGGGGAAGTACACAATATAGAATGGTTTGCATCAGGAATGTTTAAGATGCACATAGAGATTTCATTCGAAGGGGTCAGCTCCAGGTATCTGGAAGGTTCCTTCCTGTGGAATGCCTTTGTGCCCAACACACGCTTGGTTTTTCAAGGATAGATGAAGTTTGTTTTTGAGATGTACACATATTTCCCAGACAATAAAGCTAATACTCTAATTTTTTGAGGGCTAAAATAACTTGTATACAGACAACTTATCTAAATGACCTGAAATAAAAATGACTGACTATAAATAAGCCCTCAAGAACATACAGTACTTAAGCATCACCAGTCACCACTCCCAGAGCCACAGATCTATCAACAGCGTCTTATCAATCCTGGTGATGTTATCGGAGTCCAAAGACAAGCAGAATGAGAATTCATTACTCCAGCATGAAGTGATAGGAATGTCAGTTTTACTTATTTCTGTCCCAGGCTCGGGAGAGTCTTCCCTTCCCTCCCCTGGAGCTCACCTTTCCCACTTAGCAATATGACAAGGGAAAAGTGACTCTCTGATATGACACCTCTTTGGTTTCTAGGCCTTACATTTATTCTCCATCACGCTCCTGGCATCGCCCCTCCCTGGGCCATTGCTTCTTCCGTCATCTCTACAACTCATGGGATTCCTGAAGAGTCTCCCCAGGTGACCTCATCCCAGTGTCCAGGTATCTCCAGGTAAACAGGCCTCGCTAGTTACATGGGCCTGCTCAGGACAGTGCATATGCCATATTCACCCACC
The DNA here is from genome assembly GCA_963575035.1 of Avahi laniger. Lineage (NCBI taxonomy): Eukaryota > Metazoa > Chordata > Mammalia > Primates > Indriidae > Avahi > Avahi laniger. The sequence goes on along the minus strand of CAUYSK010011369.1, from coordinate 30,137 downwards.
GGGCATCCTCCCCGGGGACTTAGACCCATGCCTCTGCCTTCCCATTCTGTGCTATCATTCCAACTACTTTTACACGATTTACAGGAAAGAACGGGAGCTTTGGAGCCAGAAAATCCTGTGATGAATCCCAGCTCCAGCACCCAAATTGAGCTCTGTGCCTGGGAATAAGTTGCTTCTCCTCCCTGAGCCTTAGGGCCCTAGCGGGAATGAGAAGATGTGTATAAAGTGCCCGGCACATAGTAGGTGCTCCGCAGAAGCTCCTTTCCTCCCCCTCCCTCTCTCCCCAATCCTCCACTTGTCACTGCTGGCTCCGGCTTCCTTCTCTCTGCAACGGTTTCTCCCATCTCTGCTCGGTGACCCCTCCCCATATGCTTTCTGTTGGCAAGAGTTTCTACACCTGAATCATGAAGAGTGTTTAAAAAACCTGTCTCGGGAAATGTGATTATAGAGCATTGCCAAACTGTGGTTCTTGAAATAGAAACAACAAGACTGCAAAATATGGCCAAGCTTTAGAGGGCCGTGAAGGCTGAGGGAGAGAGAAGAGACCCTGGGCTCCCCCGCCTCCCTGTGCCCCTGCCCCAGTAGAAATCATCACCCGATTTAACAAATGAAAATGTAGAATGCCCAGGTAAATTTTAATTTCAGATAAATAACAGGGAGGAAAATGCGTCTCTAGCAAAGAAAAGTAGTAGAGAAAGGAAAATAATGATCATGACTGCCAGAGAAAGAGGTGGCTGTCCCTCCCTTCCACCTTCCCTTCCACCTGGCGCCGCCAGAGAGAGCGTCAAGTTCTCTCACCAAAAGGGGATTCCTGATGGAGCCATAACTCCATGTGGTCATAAGGTCCTAGAGAATGCCAGGAGGTGGCAAATACATGGTCACAATCCTTCAACTCCCCTCAGCATGGGCGGTTCCTGGAGAGGTGCACGGGTTTTGAAGATCACAGTTACCCAGGCATCCTCAATGTCTGTACAAAATCCACCTATCACATGTTGATATGTGTGTTTTATTGTATTTTTATTCATTAATTTTTTATACATAATTTCATTTAATTTTGAAATCTTTATGCATAATTTCATTTAATATTTAATATTCCATATAATCCTAAAAATGTTGGAAAAGAGGAGATAAGCCACTCACACTTAAACATAAGTGAGTTCTCTCTTAATTATTTGGATGTGAATTTTCTATCTTAAAAGAAGGGGTGATAAAATTCACAGGAAAAAGCACATAAGTTACTGCACAAACTGAATATCACGCCCACTGGATTATTGCAATAACTTCTCAACTGGACTCCCTCCTTCTGCCCCAGTCTCTTCTCAACCCAGCAGCTGGAATGAAACTTCCAAAAAACAAGTCAAATTGCGTTGCTTCCCTGCTCGGCATCCTCCAGTAGCTTCCCAGCCCACTCCGAGTGAGAGGAAGTCTGTCCAACGGCCTCCAGGTCCTGCGGGACTGGGCTGCTCTCTCCTTCCTTCCCCTCTGACCCCTCTCGGTGCCAGCCCCACGGACACTGTCCCCCAGGCCTTGCCCAGGACATCCCTGTGCGTCTTCGCTCCCCTCTTGCAGGTCTGTGCTCTAACGCCAGCTTCTCTCAACGCCTTCTCTGGCCAGGCCTTCTAAAATCACAGCATGTCTTGTCCCCGTCCCCGCCACTGGTACCCATCAACCTACCGCACATTTCACTTTGGCCGTGTATTTTGTGTCTGTCCCCACTAGAATGCAGGGTGCACGTCCAGCGTGCAGAACAGCCCATGGCACACAGTAGGCACTCCGCAAAGTTATTTACTGAACGCTGGCTAGCCATAAGGTGAAGATAATGATGAGCTAAACTGGGGTAAAGTGTTTTCTACCCGAAAGCCAAACAACAAATAAATGTGGGGTTTTCTTCAAAACTTGAAGGTTCAAAAACAGCTCTTCCCGTGAAGCCCTCACCTGCTTTCTTCTTTTTCTCATCAAAAAATGATATGGAGCCAGAGAGAGGCTGTGATTTTCCTACTTCAGATATTAATATTCAAAAACGCAGGACAGAGCCATTTCATCATTGGCATTTTATAAACCGCATGATTGAAGAAAGCACGTATTTGCCTGAAGTGACATCCTTTCAAAGTGCTTCCCAAGTCTCCCCCTTCAGGCTAAGAACAGTCAAGCACTCCCACACTCAAGAATGTGCTTCTCCAGAAGTTTCCGCGCAACAGGCATTCGATAAAGCTTCTGCTGATCGGCAGAGATGGCAGCCGTCACCCTTCTAACAAAGGTTCAACTGAACGACCTTTAAATGTGAGACCTGTCAAAATCCAAAATGCCAAACAGAACCCCGTACCTCTCCACCGAGTCCCCGATGAGCTGCTGCAGGTCCACCTCCTGCTTCCTCAGGGTCCCAAACGAAGACCGGCTCTGCACGTGGCCGCTGCCGCCCACGTTCAGCTTCACCTTCCCCAGCGCCGTCTCCACCGTCCCGCTCACGTGGTTTTCAAACTTGCCCTCGTATTTCACAAAGTCCGACTCCACGACCACTGGAACGGATCAGACAGGCAGAGGCATCTGATGACGATAAGGCCACCTGTGTCTCAGGTCGCCCAGCTTTCCAAGCCTGTTTTCCTCTGCGAAACAGGAGGCTGGCATTCGGATGGAAAGCCAGCAGCCATGCCACGTGGATGGGCAAGAAAATGGGGCCAGCTGGCCTGTGTGCACCCTGAGGGCACGCCGTGACCTGTTGGCCAGTGCTCTACTGGGTGCTTCATTGTTTTCCCATTTTTCAGTTCCAGTATGTACAGAAAGATGCACAAAAACCATCTGTACAGTTTCACAAATAATTTTAAAGTGAACATCTCTTTAATCATTGTCTATGTGCAGAAATAGAACATTTTAAATGTGTGCTTTTCCAGGGTGAAAGCCTCAGGAGGGACTAGACCAGGATGACACCTAAGCAGAGAGACTCAGCAGCCTTCCCCGGGCACACACTGAGGACTGCCTTGCTCAGTGTCGGGCAGGGCGGCCACCTGGACCTGTCCCAGGGCATCTCGCCTTCCCACCCACCAGCTTGGAGAGAAGTCCTCTGGCCCTCACGATCTGCAATCAAATAACTCCCTTCCCATGTTTTTATGTCTGACCTCTACCCAGCCACTCAATTCCTGACCATGCAACTCTTTATCTCTGACCTCCTGATAAAGTCAGAGGACAGGCCCTTCTTATCCAAACCCTAATGATAATGTCTGATGATCTCATATTTGAATGGCCAACCTTCTCATAGCTCCAGGGTCCCATTATTCTCATTTTTAATCCAACCAAAACCATCATAAACATGGTCTGTATCATCCCCATGTGGTAAGATACACTAAGAGTCTACTAGGGCCAGGCATGGTGGCTCACACCTGTAATCCTAGCACTTTAGGAGGCTGAGGTAGGAGGATCTCCAAGGAGTTTGAGTCTGCAGTGAGCTATGATGACACCACTGCACTCTGGCCCAGGCAATAGAGCAAGACCCTATCTCCAACAACAACAAAAAAAAGTCTACTAGGAACTCACACTTGGCCTTTTCCATTTCCCCAACTGGAGGCTCTCCCGGGCTCTAGGTTGCACTTCACAAGCAATTGAAACCCACCTAGAGTCTGAAAGGACTCTTTCCACCCACTCACTGCCTCAACACCTACAGCTCACCTATGTATCTTTCACTCAATGAAGAAAACCCACTCCTTAACCAGGGTTAGTGAGAAGTAATCACCATTCATTGTCTTTGCAATTTGCAAAATAGAGAATCACCTCCCCCTCCCCCACCAAAAATAAAAAGGTTGTGAAAATGCCCTCAATTCAAAGATTTTCCTCCTAATATCTTGTGGAAAACAAACACTTTCGGAAATGCTTTGGTAAGCAGGATAGAGCAGATACTAAGAGCCTAAGATGATATCCCTACTCTAGTATTACTAACTGGGAGATCTTGGGTAACATTCACCTTTCTGAACCTCAGATTTTCATATGCAGTTGGGAGACCATTAATGGCACCGACCTGATGGAGTCTGTTGCAAGCTGATGTATGCACAGCACATAACACAGAGCCTGACACACAGCAAGGCTCAATCTATCCACTGGCTTTAGGTCAGAGCAACATCATTTTTTGATAACAGGACAGTGCTAGGTTCTACAAAGTGCAAAAAGACAAATTATTGTACCTTCAGGACACAGTGCTGGTCTCAGTCAAGTTCAGTACCACTCCTGGAAACTCTTGTTTCCAAGACTGGACTCCACAGCAGGTAGGGGCACTCGAGATTTTGTCTATGTATTCCAAAAGCCACCCTAGACACACTCCAAAAAAGATGTCATTTGTGCACACTTCCACATCGTCATCAACTACTGCTGGTGGAAGGGAAGAAATGAGGGAACCAACAGGCTATGGTCTGGACTTCCATCAGCCAAATCGCCACTCTCCAGCCTGCATAGCCCTGGGCAACACACAGGCCAATGTTGTTGTAAGTGGCAAAAAAGGACAAAGGTGAAGTATCCTGAGCCTGTTCAGTAGGCAAAGTAGAGGACACTTCTCATCACAGCACCAACACCAACAGGACACAGAATCCAGGATGAGCTCTGACCTCAGAGATCAGCATATTCAGGGCTTCTTCATCTGGAGTGACTGCCACCAGCCTCACCAGTCTAGTGGGGTCTTCATAATCTCTCAGGACACCAAATAAGAAGTATTTTAACATCATAGAGTAGTGAAATTTCAAATACTCAGGGGTCCCTGGTCTATTTTGTAAATTTTTCTTTCTTTTGCTCTTGTTCATATTTAGTTATTTCACCACTCAATAGAATTTCTAGCAGAAAGCACACAAAATCTGGTGGGAGTGGGATGATATAAAATTAATATCAGTTCATTCACCCATTGCTTGGCAGCTCTGATAAGCTGGTAGAAGACAGCACTGGCTGGAATGCTTGTCTGGAAGAAAGTCTGGAGATTTTTTTTGTAAACTCGAATTATCTCCTCTATGTCTTTTCCCATTTAATAAAGATGCAATCACAAAATTAGAGAACTTTAGAGCTGAAAGAGGACTCGGACATCATTTTGTCCAATAGTTAAGAGTTGATGGCTGGGTGGGGTGGCTCACACCTGTAATCCCTTCCACCAGTAGCAGCTGATGATAATGCAGAAGTGTGCACAAGGCAGGAGGATCACTTAAGGCCAGGAGTTTGAGAACAGCCTGGGAAACATAGTGAGACCCCCATTTCTACAAAAAATAGAAAAATTAGCTGGACATGGTGGTTTACACCTATAGTCCCAGCTACTCAGGAGGCTGAGGCAGGAGGATCGCTTGAGCCCAGGAGTTCGAGGTTGCAGTGAGCTATGATGACACCTGGGCTCTAGCCTGGGCGACAGAGAGAGACACTATCTCAAAAAAAAAAAAAGAGTTGATGATATTTTCATATATCATCATGTCCCAAAAAGTAATGTAGCAATGAGTACCAAGTCTTCAAAAAGCTCCCAACTATGGTCCTGTAATTCTATCTCTAAGAATCTATGCTAAAGATTAAAAAATAGTAACAAAAATGCCAACAAAAATGCAAACAAAAATACTCATGGTAGCCTTATTTATTAAGCAATAAATTGGAACAGGTAATCAAGTTAGAGTATATACACTCAAAGGAATATTATGTGTTCGCTGAAAATAGTATTAAAAATATTATATTTAAATCTATGGAGGAAAACGTAAATAAGGTTAAATAAAAAAACAAATAAGGAATAAATATAAATGGTATGTAGTAATGTTTCCAATTTTGTTATTAAAAAATTGGATACAGGCCAGGCCTAGTGACTCACACCTGTAATCCTAGCGCTCTGGGAGGCTGAGGCCCAGGGAGGGGTGTTGGAAGGATCACTTGAGCTCAGGAGTTTGAGACCAGCCTGAGCAAAAGCGAGACCCTGTCTCTACAAAAAGTAGAAAAATTAGCCAGGTGCAGTGGCATGTGCCTATAGTCCCAGCTACTCGGGAGGCTGAGATAGGAGGATTGTTTGAGCCCAGGAGTTTGAGGTTACAGTGAGCTATGATGATGCCACTGCAGTCTAGCCAGGGCAACAGAGCAAGACTCTGTCTGAAAACAACAACAACAACAAAAAAAATTGGATGCAGAGAATAAAAGACCACAATCCAAGTGCTAATTGGAATTAATATATGATGGTGGGATTTTTGTTGATTTTTCAATCTTTTTCATCCTTTTCCATATTTTATACTCCACTGCAACAATGCATGTGACTCCATTTTTGATGTCTGCTGACAGCTTTCAAGTCCCACCCCTCCTTCTCTTTCTGTTGCACATCTGGGCAAACTGATACGAGAGTACGGGTGCTCTGTCCGCAGGTGCCAGTGAAAGCTCAAACTACATAAGCCCAGCCCTCATGCAGGGACCCTCACCCATCTGCACTCACTAATCACAATGAACAATGAGCCCATCTCCTTATGCCCCTCTCTGTGGCCACTTCTGGACCAGCTTTAGAGCCTGCCCTGCTCTCCCCAGAAAGCATCGTTATGTAAGTAATATAACTTTCCACACCCTCTTGATGGGTGTGTGGCATCATCAATCTCAACACTGAAGCAAATTTTAGGTGGGGGAGCCATCCCACTTACGGTGAGTGGCCACAGCATCGACAATGGGCATGTCTTACTTTTAGACCAAAACTGCAAAATTATTTTTAAAAGATTAAGCTATAACTTTCCATGTCAGGCCTGCAGAATTCTGCTCACTTTAAGAAAGGATATGTTTTAAAGGCGAGTGGCAAAGAAACAGGAGAATGTATTATAACATATCTAGGCTCAAGACAACATGCGTCTAAAAGAAGAAGAATCTTCTGCTCTGGGACTAACTGTGGAATATACCCAGGGAACATACCTGGACTCAGAAATTGGTCTTCTGCGAGTACATCTCCAAGGGTGATGGATAAAAACTGGTACTTGGGTCGTTGCCAGAACCAGAATCTCTTCTTTTTGGTCACCAGACTTAGAAGTTGTAACTTATCAGAGTCATTCAAATTTGATACTGCAATCAGGTCACCGCCGTCATCAACCTCTCTAAGGAAATTCCTTGTTGCTTTGGCAAACATTTTGAAAGCTCCAGATTACCTGAAAAAATGAAGTTATGCTAACATCAAATGAGAAGTTATTATTTTATGGGTTTTTTCCCCCTAAAATTATCATATTTCTTCCCAGTCTCAAGAGTACATATGAAAGACTATCTTCTCGCTAGGAGATGAGACCCTCCTGTTTGAGTTCAACTGACAAAGAAATCAAATTGAGATACTGAAAGAGCATATGTGTTCCAGTCAGGATAGGCTATATTATGCTTCAGAATCAAACAACCCCCAAATCTCAGCGGCTTATAACTATAAAGGTTTATTTTTTGCTCACACTACATGTCCAATACAGGGGGACAGGAGAGCTCTGTTTATTAAAGTTTTTCAAGGATCTAGGCTGAAGGAGAAGACACCATCTTGAACACTGTCAGTCATTATCTAACAGGAAAGAGAGTTCTGGAAGCTCTCACACCAGCAGTTAAATGTTCTGGCCCAAAAGTGACACATGGCAAGTTCACCTACAACTTTTCAGAACTGGACCATGGCCTCAGCCAACCATAAAGGTCAGGAAATACAGTGCTACCAAGAATCTGGAAGGCAGAGAGCTGGGGATATTTGTTCAAGAACAACATACTGACAGGAATAGGTAGTTTACTTATGACTACTTTTTAAAGGGTCAAAGGTGCTTTTTTTCTATACTGTGGGGTCTCTCCTGTGCAGAAATGGAAAGTACCTAGCTATGAATTTTTAACCCAGAAATGAAGGCACAGTTGTACTTCAGCTGGAGAGGAAAAGAAGAAAGAGACACATTAGAAGATATAAAAGAAAAGTACTATACTCAGTGCAAGAAGTATAGACTGTTTATTTATTATTTTGTTTTATTTTTTTGGAGACAGAGTCTCTCTCTGTTGCCCTGGCTAGAGTGCAATGGCGTTATCATGCACACAGCAACTTCAGACTCCTGAGCTCAGGTGATCCTCCTGCCTCAGCCTCCCAAGTCGCTGGGATTACAGGCATACTTCATTGCAACCAGCTAATTTTTCTATTTAGTATAGACTATTTAAGAAATGGTGTTGGAACAATGAGCTAACCATCTGGAAAAAATTAAGTCTGGTTCCTTTCTCATGCCATACATAAGAACAAATTCTCAATGGATCAGAAGTTTCTTTAAGGAAAAAGGAAACCCTAAAAGTAGTAGAAAAAATGCAGACAAACATTCACACAATTGTAGGATGAGAAGGGCTTTTAGAAAGATAATGGACAAAATGAGAAAATACTTGTAGTATTCATGACAAAGAGCAAGAATTCTTAATATATTAAAAAAACTTATACAAATCAGGTTTTAAAATACTGTACTCCAGTAGAAACATAGGCAAAGGTTATAAACAATTCACAGTACACAAATTGCACATAGCCAAATACACACACACGCTATATATATGTGTGTGTGTATGTGTATATATATGTAAAACTTAAAAATTTATTACATAAAAAAAAACAAACTGAAATAACATTTTTAAAAAACTATCCATGGTCAAAAGTTGAAAAGTCAAATGGACAGGAACTGTGCTTTATATATATTCACACCCTGGCTCTTGGCACGCTCACATAGTCACATAGCTCTCTTAGAATTTAAGAGCTGGGCCTGGGCAACATAGTGAGACCCCATCTCCACGAAAAAATTTTAAAAATTAGCCAAGCATGCTGGTGTGTGCCTCTGGTCTTAGCTACTCAGAAAGCTGAGGCAAGAGGATCCCTTGAGCCCAGGAGTTCAAAGTTGCAGTGAGCTATGATTACACCACCACACTCTCGCCTGGGCAACAGAATGAAATCTTATCTTATTAAAAAAAAAAAAAAAAAGAATTTAAGAGCTGGGAGTAAGCTCAGACCGTAACTAGTTCAATCCATTTTCTTTAACATGAATATCTCCTTTAGAGCATTGGAAGTCATTTGCCTTTACCTATCACTAGTTCTCCTCTAAAGTACCTTTCCTTAGATTATTATGAAGAAGTAACTACCTGACCCTATTTTTATATATTCTTCTATATTACTAGGTAGAATAAACATTTATGGAAAAGATGCTAAAACATAAAGGAAGTTCCTTTCTAAAACAGTGACCTGCAAAGGATATCCAAGTATGCTCAGGCTGTCATCTCTAATTAATCTCTCACTATACAGAGCATAAGGACCTTGCATTCAATGGAACACTTACTTGTTCATTTACCAAGTCTTTAGTTGAATCATTCATTAATTAATAATTCATTAATTTGAGTATCTATTATACTAGGCACTGTGTTTAAGCACTTAGGAAATAGGGACAAAAAATAATCTCTCTAGTCGATGAGCTACTAGTTTGGTGGCCAGACAGAAACAGACAACTAAGTTTTATGTTAGTCATTGGCCCAGATCACTCCAGGGAAAGAACCAACAAAAAGGCATCTAAATCCCATTGGACAGGGACATAGGGTCACAGAAGCAGACAGCATCCCAGCTGCATGTGAAGGCTACGTAAAAGCCAGCCAGGCAAAGGAACACTAAGGATGCTCTAGCTGAGAAGCAGCCATTATAAAAGCACAGTATTTGCAGCAGGTGGTGGAGAGACAAAGAAGATAGTACGAGGCAAGATGTGTCACCAGCAAGCTCATGATGGCCCAGGGGACACTGTGATGTGTTGCAGTGGCCATCCACCACTTCGGCAGACTGGAATGGCTTGTCAAACTCTGGGATTGCCTGGTGCACTGGAGCTCAGGTTCCAGAGTGGGGAAGCGCCAGAGACAAGGCTGAGGAGGCAGTCCTGGTCCAGGTTCTGAAGGTCCATGCCACCCCTGCAGGGGAGCCAGGGCAGCAGAAGCCACTGGAGGCTGTGTCGAGGGAGCAATGTGATCAGAATGGTCACTCAGAAAGATCTTCTGGAAGCAAAATAGGAAATGGACCAGAGAGGAACAAGATTAGAGATGGACAAGAATGATGATGCTCCGAACCATGCCAGTGGCATAAGGATAGAAAAGTTACTGGTTTAGTGGTTTCACCAGACTCTGGTTGGATGAGGGGCCAGTGATGAAAGAAGACTCCCTGGATGTCCTCCGTATCCCAGGTATGGGCTGAGTGATGAGATGGAGAAGCCAGTTACCAAGAGCAGGAATTCAGGAGAAGGAAGAACAATGGGACCCAATAAGGCAGTAACTGGGAAGAGTGCATCTAGGGTAAGGCGCAGGATTTATTTTGCCAAATGCAGGGAACAAACATTTAACAAAATGGGGTCTCCCCACCTGTGGGAACTCCTCCTGCTGGTCCAAGAGAAGAGCCGCAGTAGGATCTGCCTCAGTTTACTGCTGGTGTCAGGATCTTTATTTCTATGTTTCTATTCTTTTCTGGGACCAGCTGAAAGGGAGTTCACTAACTTGCCTTCAGATCAAACAGGTTTCTGGAGAAACCAAATCAGGCTTGCTGTTAAAAAACAAAATAAAACCCATCTGTTGTGGGCGGGAAAGCTTTAGTAATGATACCAATCCTCCCCAGAGGGATTAGAGGGTAAAAAAAGGAAATTGCAAAATTAATTTTTAATGTTTTTCTTTTTTTCATCTAACATCAAACAGACAATTTGCCTTCTTGACAAAGCAGTTGCTTTAGGGAGAGTGAATGGAGGCGGCTATTGCTTTGTAGGTTTTTATTAGAATCAGGTTTATTCAATCATGAGACTCTTTGAGAATACTGTCTTTGTGAAGTTAAAGTTAGAGGGTTCTTTTTTATTATTATGTTTGAATACATAATACATTCATATGGCTCAAACATCTAAACTATGCAAAAGGATACACACCAGGAAATCCATTCCTGCCCACATCCCAGCAATTCTTTTCTACCTCTCCCCTGCAGGCATGTTGCTTTCGTGTTTCTTTATACAAACATAAGTAAAAGTCTGTGCACTGTTCTGCACCTTGCCGTCACGTAACAACAAACACGTTAGTGCACTCTTTACAGTTGCACGATCCTCCCTCACACGGAGGTATCTTGCTTATTTAATCTGTCCCATGTTGCTGCCCACTTGAGTTATTTCTAAATTCTTGTTATCTTAAAGATTCCCTCACTAAATACCCCTTTGCACATGTCTTTGTCATACATGGACAAATGTACTTGAAGGGTAGACTTAGAAAAGAGAATGCTAGATCAATGCATAAATGCATATGTAATTTTAGGGGCTGTAGTCTCACCAAATGTACAACAGTGTTAGTGTTAGCAACAGTGTGTCATCAAATTTTGCATTTTTGCCAGTCTGATAGGTAAGACATGGAATCTCAGTACAGTTTTAGGTTACATTACTCTAACATAATTAAAATCAAGCACTTTTCATTTTGTTTAAAGGCTTTTGTATTTCTTTCTTTAACACATTGACTGCAACGTGTGGGCGCGTTGTATTTAACTCAGGCTAGTTTTTAGCCTGGGGCCTCGTGAAGCGAAACCTTGCAATTGGTTTGTGAAAATTTTACTTGTTGATGTTCTTATTGTTACAATTAATATTGACAATTTAATTTTAAAAATGTGGATTGTGTTGCATATAACTCACACACAGAAAACAATAAAAAATAACAAAATAGAAAGGATTATTTTGTTTTATAAAGCACCGTGGCCCCAGGGAAGAATTTCTTTTTCTAGTATGGCAGTCAAGTGTTAACTGTTGGTGTCCTTGGCCCATTTTCTATTGTAGATTTTTTTTTTTTTTGCTTTATTTCTAGGAACTTTTGATATAATAGAGAGATCAGCCAAAATATAGCCTAGAAATCTAATACAACATAGTTTATCTTGTGGCATTAGGAGATAACACATGTCCACCATTATTGTCAAACATCTAAAGTAACTGGTCTAGCCAGGAAAGATTATAAAATGTGCCCAGGTCCAACCAAATGAATGATCTAGAACCCAAGTTGCCGGACACAGACAAGCAGAGTAATGTCTTGATTAGCCAGAAGTCAGACTTTGTACTCAAATTTCCACAATACTCCAACTTGGAAGTAGATGAAAATGGCCTCAGAGGAGACATAGCTCAAATAACTCATGGCGTAAAAACCCACTGCACTTCACAGTAACTACACATATCCTGGGCTCTCACACAGAGCCTTAAGAATTTTATTAGCAAATGGTCCTTATTCACCTATGTGTCTTCCCAGCTCAAAGCAAATTAGAACTCAAACAGCCAAGTAAATGTGGTAAGGATATCCTAGCTTGAGTTAGACTCCCAGACAGGAGACCTGGAAGGAAGAAACCAAGAAAGCAAGACAATGACACAAAGTTAGCAAAACACACAGCTAACTGGGGCCACTGGGAACAAAGAATCTTAAAAACACCTGCCAAGGTAATGACTGCCGGAGAAGATGCTATATTCACCGGCACCTGTTAAGAGTGATTCAGAATCATGGGATATCTAGCCTTTGAATTGGAAGGGATCCAGTTCTTTCTAACACTCCATTCAGGATTCTTCTTCAGAGTAGCTGTGGTTAACTCTGGCCCTCTGTTTGAACAGTTCTACAAAAGAAACCTGAACATCAAAATACTCTAGATAAAGAGAAGGGCAACTGTTTGTTGAGTACCTGCTATGCGTCAGGCATTGGGCTTAATACTTTATACACATTTCCTTATTTATTCTTCCTATAAAGTAGGTATTGTTCACATTTTACAGATGTGGTAACTGAAGTTCAAAGATGTTAAGTAACTAGCCCAAGATCACAAGAAAGAGAAAAGCAGCCCTGACATCTGGGAGCTGGTCTGGTACTGTCAGCTAGGCCCCAGCGTTGCTGAACGTGGACAATTCACAGAGCATCACCATCAGGCAAGGTCCCTCTGTGATCATGATGAATCAAGACAAAAACAGGCCCACTCTGTGATCATGTCTGAACACAGACTAAGCATGAACATGTTCAACTCCCCACAAAAATGACCCAATACCACCCCTTTTTCAATCCTAATGAATGACTGCTGCTTCTTGACCAATCACAACTTTAGTCCCTCTCTGGCCCTCTCTCCTTTTAGATAAGATTTATGAAGATCCTCAATCACAGAATTTCCTCCACTTCCTGACAGCATCCAATCCAGAGCAAAGCCTCCTTCCTTAAACCCTCCACCCACCCCCGGATTGCCTACTCCAAGCCCAAATCCTCTAAGTCCTTTCTAACACTCCCTTAACGAGACATCTCAAGGTTCCCTGTGGTCTCCCTGGCTGCAAGGAGCAACAAACTCAACTTGCTCAACTCTGAGCCTGTTCCTGGTGGTCTTTAGAGGGTACTGAATGTCACACAGAGAATTAGTGCTGAGCCAAGATTACATCCAAGGTCGACTGGACCCCAAAGCCTGTGCCCTCAACCACCCTGCTCTGCTGACTCCCTGTTCAGCTTTTTTCTTTTTTAATTTGGGCAACATAGGATTCATTTTATAAAGTAAGAAAGTGTGCTTTGAAGGGTAAACTTCAGTTATGGTGGGGACAAAAATCATTGCTCACTATCTGGGGAAATGAGACAGTGCTGTACTTGCCTAACCTGTCTCATGGTTAACAAATTCAGCACAACTGAATTATTTTTAGTTTTCTAAATAAAGTGAAACTGAGTCTATTAAACTAAAACAGATGTGTTATCTTTTTACATAATATCTTCGGATGCTTACAGCCCAGTACCTGAAGTCATTTTTTAGTGGAAATACAGTATCAAGATACTCTATTATTTCTTTCTAAAATAAAAATCGGTATGTGAAGTACACAAATGATGGTCACAAGACAGGCATGAGCTTGAAAAGAGCCAAGGTGAGGTGGCAAAGGCTTTTAGGAGGTGGAGTGGATAACAGCCTGACTGAGAATCGGGAAGAATGCTTTGAGTGTCTTGAGAGGGCAAAAAGAACGAAGAGAAAAGCACTTCTGGAAAATGTAAAGCTTCCTCTTAAGGCAGGGGAGCTTAAGGACAGTGGCTGGGGACCTCTCTGATCTATGGGCTCAGCTTGTCCCAGCTTTCCTTTACAAGAGCTTGCCGGTGGTGGATTTTGAAGATGCTTAATTTTTACTCTTCATCTTCTCCAACCCCATAGCATTTCTTTCATTTCTCTTGGACTCGGCCGTCTGGCCATCTGCCTGCCTGCCTCTTGAGGACAGCGATCCCAGGACGTCCGTCCCTTTCACTACCCCATTCACCATTCTGGACAGAGTAGCCTCTCGCGGAGTGGTTGGATGACGTGTTTACAACCAGCGCTTTTCTACGCGCTGCCCTCGTCTTTCCTTCTCAGGTGCAGAGGGCCGGCGGCTCCCGAACGGTCAGGGATCCTCCTGTCTTGGCCAAAGGAAGCCCCATGGGCTGCTGTTGAGTCATCCCAGTCCGGCCCTGCACACCGAGGGGGCGTGGCCTCGTCCCCAAGCTCGGGGCCACCATATCTCGGACCAAGGCAGTCCGGTGCAGGGACTGAACTCCACACCTGCTCCAGCCTTTCTCCGGCACACACGCCCCCAAGCCGGGAAGGCTTCGGGACACCCAGGGGAGAAACCGGGAGACAAAGGATGAACGAGTGGGGAGGGGGTGGTGAAGGGGACAGGGAAAGAAGGTACCAGCTGGCCTGAGCAGCCAGGAAAGGAAACGGCAGCGGGGATGGGGAGTGCGCGTGCGGGAGGGACCGGGGAGATGGGCCCGGGACCGCGGCCGGCAATGGGGAGGGCGAGGGGCGCAACGGAGCAGCCAATCGACTCGTCTCCCTTAGGAAGGAGAGACGGGAAGGGTGTCCCAGCGAGAAAGCGCCGCAAGGCCTCCGCTACCCTCGGTGCGGGACATCCGGACGGGAAAAGAAGGAGCCGAGCGGAGCGCGGAGCTCGCGCCCGCCGCGCACTTACCCGCGCGCCTCCGCTCGGTCCCGGCTGTTGCGCGCCCCGCGCCCGCAGGGTCGGAGGAGCCTGGGCGGGCGCTCCGACGGGGAGGAGGGAGAAGGGCGGGCCTGCTGGGACCTTTGCTCCGTTCCCGCCCCCTGCAGCCGCGGGAGGCTGCAAGAGGGGCCTGCCGGCCCCGGGAGGAGCGGAGGGCGCCGGGCGGGGCTGCAGCCCGAGACCGCCCAGAAGGCCCAGAGCCAGCGGGCTGCCTGCCTTAGTGCGACTGCCCCGGAGCCCCGTCGCTTGCGGCCCAGGCCTCGGCTTCGACCAAAGTCCTTGCACACTTCTCAGAACCCAAGTCGTGGGGTGAACCGGGGAGATGTCGGGCCGCCCTCCACACCGGCCTCCCCACCCGCTGCGGGACCGGGGCTTTGAGGGCTGCGCCTCGTCGCGGAACCAGACCGCCACCAACGGCGGGGCGTGAACTGGCTCTGTGGCTTCACGGTTCAACTAGGAAAGCCCCAGGCCTCTCTAGCTTGTGGGAGCCTCAAATGCCGGTTCCTGGGAGTAGCCGGGCTTGTCGCGTGACCGTGCCCACACAGCCCTGACGCTAGTTAATAATCCATGTAAACCGCACTCTAAGCTCCTTGAGGGCAGAACCAAGCATCCTTCATATACTAGGTGCTCTGTAAATAGCGAAGGAGGCAATCTGGGCATAGCTGGTGCTCAAAAATTGCTTGCTGATTGACGGACTTGAATATTAGATCTTTCCAGTCAGTATTTGTAGGTCATCTCTGTGCAGTGCTCTCTACTGGGCTGAGAGCAATGAACAAGAGAAAATGAAATTTCTGCCCTCAGAGAACTTACACTCAGAGTGTGGAATTTTGTGGCTGCCTTCAAGTGGGGTGGAGAGGTCGGGTAGAGAGGCGTGGCAGGGCTTTCCCTTGGGCCTCCATATGCTTTGCACGTATCTCTAGGTTGCAATTACCACTTCATTGTAAAGTCTTCCCTGACCACCCAAAGTAAAAGTGCCTGCCCACCCTCAGAAACTCGCCCCAGTTCTTCCCTGCTTTATTTTCTCCTTTGCAATTACCACCATCTGATAGATTATGTGCATGATACTTAGTTCATATATTATCCTTCTCTTCCCTAAAATGCTCCATGAGGGCAGCAACTTCTGTTTTGCTCACTATACCCAGCACCTAGCTTAGCTTAGTACTTGATAAAGGGTAGATATTCAGTAACTGTTAATAATTGTTGAATTAAGGAATGAAACCTCTGGTTTGTTTCTCCAGCTAGCCTGGGGGGTCTTATGTATCTTTGCAGTGCCTGACACAAAGTAGGTGCACCATTAATGGTTGTTGGGTGAATGAGTGGATAGAAATGGTCCAGAGTGGTGGTACCCTTTGGGTCTCCTGACTTACCAGTGTGATTAGATGTTGGAGGAAAGAAAGAATCACTGTCCCAGCCCTGGCAATAGACTTCATCTATGTTATTGGTTCTCTGACTCCATAAAATGATACGGCGATGACTCTGGCTTGTTGTAAGAAATGATTGCCTCCTGCTCATGAAGTTCCCACCCCACAAGCCCCCAGTCCGCTATCTAGATACATTATCCCTTGTAATTCAGAGTGTGTGAGCTTTTTGGTCCAAATTCTTTCACTCTTTTTTGTCCTGTTGAGTGCCTTTTAATTAAATTCTTGAGGAAGATAGTAATAAAATCAGCTGCTAATATTTATGTAGCACTGTCTACTGTCACCAAGCATGGCTCTGAGTGTGTTACATGTAACAATTGATTTAATTCTCACAACCAGTTGGGAGTTCAAGTTACAACTGAGGGCACTGAGGGCCAAACTGGTATGCTCACCCAGCTGGGAAAAGACAGAGCCACTATTTTAACTCAAGTCATTTGGCTCCATCTGAGTTTTAACTCATGACGGGGTACAGGCTCTCCAGAACAGAAAACAGGAAGCACGGTAGGGGTCACCCCACCAAGCAGTGTTTGAATGGCCTGTGTGGTGAAAGGGAGGGACAGCCTGTGTTTAAGCAGATCTCCCCCAACCCACCCGGCTGCTCACCCTGCCCAATGGTGGGGGGATAAAGAGGATTCTGGCACAGCCGTAACTTTTTTTTTTTTTACAGTTGTGATTATTATCATTATTATTATTATTAATTAGTGTATTTGAAGATGGACCAATACAAGATGGGAACTTTTAGCCCAACTAGGAAAAAAAGTGAATAAAAAGAAAACATCAAATTCTAATCTTCTCACTCCATTATAGGTATCTTTCCCTTTAAAAAAAAATGGAGCTATGTAGACACAATTTCACAGGCATAAACTGAGGTGGTCATAATGATGGCGAGTATTTGCTTTTAAAAAGATTCATTATATTAATATGAACTAAGTTTCAAGTTACAGAACTTCTGAAACACATTTATGTGGTGTTGTGTGTTTCCTACTCTATTCCCAGATTCTTACTGAGGAAACGATATGTAAAGGGCAGCAAAAATTGATAAAACTCATCAATGGAGCATATTTTATAAATGAACACATTACTAAACCAGCTCTGCATGGCAGCCGTTATTACTTCCTAGTTCTTTCAGACGAATCTGTCAGATTTGGGTTGAATCCAGTTTACCACTTACCAGCTGAGTGATCTTAGGCAAACTGTATAACTTCCCATTTAAAAATTACTTATAGTGTTGTCAAAAAATTATTTAAAGTACTCAACTAATAGTAGCACTCAATAAAAGTTAGTTTCCTTTCCTCTATTAATTACTTTTCAAAGTTGCCTTTAAATTAAGCCTAAAATTTTTCATGTATGCATAATTTTGTCTTTTACCATATTGACTGCTTCCCAGAGGAACATATAGCTACTCACATAAATTAAAACAAAATTGGCATACATTGGTATATATTTTAAAACTGATTTAATTTACCTCCCTAAATCCCAAAAGTGCTTTTAAAACCGAAGACTGTATTGCCAATGCATATTACCAATTATCGTTTTAAAATAAAAAACTTTATGGAGGGTTAAATATGGTCCAAAGTTGTCTGTTTCTTTCAGTGTTCCAACCCTTATCTGTTCAATTGCAAGGCACAGATACAGACAGAAGAATTGAAACTTACTTGGTGGCCAGCAAATGATCAACAAAAATCGTCCAAATTGAAAGTCTCAATGCACATGTTATTGCACAAATAAGGAAATATGAAGTAATTTTCTGTCCCAATTATCAATTGCTGCGTAACAAACTACCCCCAAAGCTTAGTAGCTTGAAATAATAACCACTTTATTACATCTCACAGTTTTGTAGACTGGGATGTTGGACAAGGCTCAGCTGAAGGATTTTTCTGATCCATGTGGTATTGACTGGGATCACTCAGTGGAATTTAATTGTTGAAGGTGAATGGCCTGGTCTGGAGGGTCTAGGATGGCTTCACCCACATCTTTATCCATTTGGGCTACTATAAAAAAATACCATAGATTGGATCCCTTATAACCAACAGCCATTTGTTTCTCACAGTTCTGAACACTGGGAAGTCCAAGATCAAGGCATCAGCAGGGTCAATGTCTGGTGAGAGCCTGTTTCCTGCTTCATAAATGGTAGATTATCAATTGTCCTCACATGGTGGAAGGAAGGAACAAACAGGTTCCCTAATGACTCTTTTATAAGGATACTAATCCCATTCATGAGGGCTCCACCCTCATGACCTAATCACCTCCCAAAGGCCCCATCTCCTAATGCCATCACAATGGTAACTAAGTTTCAACATACGAATTTAAGGGAGGACAAGTATTCAGACCATAGCATCTCATGTCTTGGACCTTGGCAGGAATAATTTGAAGATGGGGCTCAACTTGGGAGTTATCAACCAGATAACTCTTCATCACGGTGGGTTTTCAGAAGTCAGATTTCTTATAAGGAGGCTCAGAGCTCCAGAGGCAAGTGTTCCAAGAAACAAGGCAAGAGCCACAAGTCTTATGATTCAGGCTCTAAAGACCCAGAATATAACTTCCAAAGCATTCTACTGTTGAAGCAAGTGCAGATTCAAAGATAGATTATACTCTATTCTCAAGGGGAGAAACAGCAAAGAATTTCCAGATGTCCTCAATCTACCACACTTGTTTTAATGAAAGAGAATGACATTACATAAAGTTAGTAAAAACACCTATGTTTTGTGTTCGTTGTTCATGTAGAAACATAGATCACTGTCAGCATTTTGTAATGAAGACCAGTAGTCATCCACCAGATGTCCAATTTACAGAAATATCCAGAGTGATACATTTAGAACTATGCAATCTTTTCTCATCCCATTATCATTATTCTTAAATATTATCCAGCATCCAAGTGTGCCATATCCAGCATAGAGAAAGGCAAAGTCCATGCATTCAACATTTTGTTAATTCAACAAATATTAGGGACCTACTATGTGCCGGGCACTATATTAGGTACTGAGCAAGGGAAATGGGTGAGCAAGGGTGAGCAAGGGAAATGCGCTTCATGCCCTCCATGTCCACGGAACCTGTAGTCTACCAGGGAAGGCAGACAGATAAGCAATAAGGGTAAAGGGTGAGAAGTACAATGACCAGGTGTCAGGGGCATGCTTGGCTGGAGCATGTGACATGGTGGAGGGGGAAGGAAGCTAGGTCAAAGAAACTAAGTTAGTTAGGGTAAGCTAACTGCTAAAACAATAAACCCTAAAATTGTATAACTCGAATATAATAGTAGCTTATTTCTCACTAACAATCTAAAATAGTTCCAGATTACTTATCAAGTCAAGAACTT
The DNA here is from genome assembly GCA_963575035.1 of Avahi laniger. Lineage (NCBI taxonomy): Eukaryota > Metazoa > Chordata > Mammalia > Primates > Indriidae > Avahi > Avahi laniger. The sequence goes on along the minus strand of CAUYSK010011369.1, from coordinate 10,467 downwards.
CTACCTTTTTACTTAAAGGAAGGACTTTATGGCTTCTCTTTGGCATATTTGCATTGTAACATCACTACTCATGTGCTTAGGGCTATTACTAAGTAAAATAAAGGTTATTGAGCACAAGTACTGCAATACTGAGACAGTTAGTCTGATAACTGAGCCAGCTAAGTGGATAACAGGTGTGGATACACTGGACAAAGGGATGATTTACCTCCCAGGCAAGGACAGAGCGGGACAGTGTGAGCTTTCGTCACACTACTCACAATGGAGTGCAAATTAAGACTCATGTATTGGCTGAATGAAGAACCCAGCTGCCAGAGCATCTCAGTAAGAAGGAGAAGTTTTAGATGAAAGAGAAAAAATAGACAGGGAAACATAGCTCAGATGTGGGTCAAAGGAAGGGTGCTAGAGCCTTCAGGAGACTCCACAGGAAGAAGTTGCCTTCCCTGGTAGACTACAAGCCCCATGGATACAGAGGGCATGAAGCACATTTCCCTTACTCACCCCCATATGCTCAGTACCTAATATAGTACCTGGCACATAGTAGGTCCCTTATAAATATTTGTTGAATTACCAAAATGTTGGATGCGTGGACTTTGCCTTTCTCTATGCAGAACAAGAAGGAGCAGCATATCACCAAAGATCAACCCCAGAGAGGCTTGGAGTCCAGAGAGAAGGGTAGGTGGTGCAATTTGTTTCTTCCTCCCTCCTATCTCTGACAGTTGGTGGGATCCCGAGCTGCTGGAGAGACTTTTTGCCCACATGAGTCCAGAGACTGCTACTGCCAGTGAGCTGGGAATCTCTTATGGACAAGACACCAGGCTCCCAGCCCCGCTGGGGCATTTCCCACTCCCACAGACCTGAGCCTGGATGGCAGGTGCCATACTGCTTCTCCACCCACTGTGCACCTTCGTCCTCCCCAGGGGGCTTCAAGTCCTCAGGTTTCATCCAGCTCATTCCCACACAGACATTTCCCAACTCCAGCCCAGACTGCAGGAGCCACAGGGGTCCAGTGGGTCCCGGGTGATCTGGGATATTCTGAGCAGTCTGCCTCCCGGAGAGGGGGTTGAAGACAACAGTGCTAGCTTTCCTCCATTAAGACTCTTTTCCTCCCCATTCTCTCCCTCACCCACAGCTGCCAAGAGAGACAATTGAGTCACCACACCAAGGCTTTCATAGAGAAAGGGACTCAGGTCTTTCCTCTTGGGGTCCTGCAGTGGACTGAGGGGTGCTCAGACTGTACGTTCCCTGCTTGCTGGCCCTCCCTGGTGCTGCTTGCCTGGTGGCTCCATCAGAGCAGGGTACATCCCGAGGTGGAGGGACATTGATCCTGCTTGGGCATGCTGTGGGTGACCCTGTGGGACCAGCATGCTTCTCCCTGGCATGGTCAGGGATTGATCTTTGAGCTTTTGTACTTGGATTTCTAGCAAGGCTAGGGAAATTTTCCTCAATTATTGCCTCAAATAGGTTTTCCAACCCTTGCATATTTTCTTCTTTGCCCTCAGGGATGCCTATGATTCTTATGTGAGGCCTCTTTACGTAATCCCATATTTCTTATAGGTTTTGTTTGTTCTTCTTGGTTCTCAGATCTTTCTCTTTGACTGACTTGTTTAACTCAAAAGTGTTGTCCTCAAGCTCTGAGATTCTTTCTTCTGCTTGATCTTGCCTATTCTTAAGGCTTTCCACTATGTTTTGTATTTCCTTGAATGAAGTTTTCATTTTAAGATGTTTGATTTTTTTAATAATTCTATTTCCTTAGTACATTTTTTCATTAACTGCCTTGTTTTTGTGGTTTCTTTGTGTTGGTTTCTATTGTTTCTTGTATTTCATTGAACTTCCTTACAATCTGTATTCGAAATTCTTCATCTGTCATTTCAGTCTTTTCGTTTTGGTTGGTATCCACTGGTAAGCAGCTATTGTTTTCTTTTGGGGGTGTCCTTTCACTCTGATTTTTCATGTTTCCAGAGTTCTTTCACTGATTCCTTCTCATCTGACCTCTTGGTTGGGACCTGGGGTTGCTAGGCCTGCCTTATGTGCCTGTCTCCGGGACCCTGAGAATCAATCCCTGAGTATGCCAGGGAGAGGAGTGCTTGTCCTGAGTTGCCTAAGGGGTGTTCTAGCAGGTTTGGTGTACTTTTCGGGTTACCTCTGACCTGCTGTCTTCACCTGTTCCCAACAGTGTGTAGTGAGTTAGGTCCCCCAGCTTAGTATTGATGATGGTGGGTGGTACTTGGTGATGGTGGGTGGTACTTGCGAGTGTGAATCAGCCACACCCTGTTTGCTTGAGTCTGAAGACTCTATAATGAGCTAATTGTTGTTCTCCCTGTCATCGGTTGATGTTTGTGTGAAAGAGCCAGCTGCTGAGATGTTCTTTTGTGTTCATGGTCAACTCTGGTTCCCCAGGTGGAATACTTGTGTACCCCAAGCTTTAGGAGGAAACCTGTAGCTCCCAGGGGTTTTCTTTATCTCCACAACCACTGAGGAGGGGGAGGAACAAGGCAGTTCATGGCGAGGTTGTGGGAGCCTGAAAGGCTTTCCAAGACTCAGTGAGGCTCAGACATTGCTTTTCTGGCCAGGAGGGGAGCCACTGGTAGGAGGATCAGGGCAAACTCTCCAAACTGGGAGAGTTGTTCATGGGGGAGAGGACTAAATGCTTGTATGCTATGGCCCCAGGCTGGGTTCTTTCCACCCTTATCCAGTAGCGCGGTTTTTCTGTAGAGAGGCGTAGGTGCTCCCCCAAATGGCCACTCCTTGGACCCTTACACACTCTGTAAAATTGAATCAGTAAAGGCTGCAAAGGGCATGCAAATTGACCTCCCTGGCAGTAGGTGGCATTTCCCAGAAGGAACAAGCTGCAATGTTGTTTTTGGGTCCTGTGACCAGCTCTAGTTCCTCAGGAGAAGCACTCTAATACCCGCGGTGGTGGGTGGGGCCCTGGAACTTCCAGGTGAGTCCTTATTCTCTGTCACAGCAAGGCGGGTGGGGGTGTGACTGGGCAGGGCTGGGTTGGGTGAGATTACCCTCAGGCTCCACAAAAGCTTACAAGGTAGCTGTTTTGGCAGGGGCCAAAGGTCCGCTCTGCTTCTGGGCACAGCCATCAGGAAGAGACTGAAGTGGCTCCACTCAAGCAGAAAGTCTGCTTGTGAAGGCTGGTCCATCTGAGTTTCACAAACTGGCAGTCTGCAGTGGGCATCATTCCTTTCCCTCCACCTCTGCTCCACAATGTGTCTTTAGCATCTGCTGGTAGGCTGGAGCCCAAGCCAGCTGAGCTTCCACACAACTATACTGTGGGCTGGGAGGTTCCCTGCCCAGTATCCTGGCCTGAGCTGATAGTGCAGCCCTCCCATGGAGGAAGGGTTGCCCCACGAGCATGCCAGAGCTAGGACCCACATTTTACTCTCCCCTCAAATCTACCCATGTGGTAGATCTCCCAAGACCTAACATAAGAATCATAGGCATCCCTGAGGGCAAAGAATAAAATACACAAGGGTTGGAAAATCTATTTGAGGTAATAATTGAGGAAAATTTCCCTGGCCTTGCTAGAAATCCAGGTATAAGAAGCTCAAAGGACCCCTGGGAGATTCATTGCAAAGAGGCAATCACCACGACACATAGTCATCAGATTGGCCAAAGTAAACATGAAAAAGGCACTTCTATGAGCCATAAGGTAAAAGCATGAGGTAACTTACAAAGGAAAATCCATTAGACTAACTTCAGATTTCTCAACTGAGACCTTACAAGCCAGAAGGAATTGGGGCCACATCTCAGTCTTCTCAAACAGAATAATGGCCAGAATTTTGTATCCTGCATAAGTAAGTTTCTTATATGAGGGAAAAATAAAAACTTTTCTCAGACAAGCAAACACTGAGAGAATTTGTCAAGACCAGACCTGCCCTGCAGAAAGTACCCAGAACTGCATTATACACAGATCAGCACAATAGACATCCACCAATGTAAAATCACCCGAAAACAAGATACCACAGAGCCCAGATACCACAATGGCTCAAGAGGTAAAGCAAAGTAATAAAGTTCTACTAAGCAGGATGAACAGAAATCTGCCCCACTTATCAATCTTTCAATAAATGTGAGTGGCTTGAACTCCCCACTCAAGAGACATAAGCTGACTGAATGGATAAAAAAAATACAAGCCAAGTATCTTCGATCTCCAGGTAATACATCTAACCCATAAGGACTCATTCAAACTCAAGGTGAAAGAATGGAAAATAATATTCCATGCAAATGAAACCAAAAGAAAGCTGGTGTAGCCATTCTCTATTGGATGACATAGACTTCAAATCAGCAAAGTAAAGAAAGACAAAGACGGTCATTGAATGATGAAGGAAACACTTCAACAAGAATAATAATCCAAATATTTATGCACTTAACACAGGTGCACCCAGATTCATTAAAAAAAAAATCCTACTTAACCTAAACAGAATGATAAACAGCAGCATCTTAAGAGCTGGGGACTTGAACACCCCACTGACAGAAGAGGACAGATCCCCTGGGCAGAAAATAGTAAAGAAACAATGGACTTAAACAGAACTTTAGAACAATGGGCCTAACAGACATTTACAGAACATTCTACCCCAAAATCATGAATCACCATTCATGTTCTTTTCATCAGCTCATGGAACATTCTCTAAGATTGATCACATCCTAGGCCACAAACATGTCACAACAAATTTTAAAAAATAGAAATTATAGCATATATCTTCTTAGGCCAAGTGGAATAAGATTAAAAATCAATTCCAACAGAAATACTGAACTCTACACAAAGTCAGGGAAATTAAACAACCTACTGCTGTATAGTTATTGGATCAAGGAAGAAATCAAGATGGAAATCAAAAGATTCTCTAAACTAATTGACAGAGGGGATGCAAGTTATCAAAATCTGTGGTATTCAGCAAAAGCAGTCATAAGAAAATTCACAGCCATAAATGCCTACCTCCAAAAGACAGAAAGATCACAAATCAACAATCTAATGAATCATCTCAAGGAATTGGAAAAGGAAGAGCAAACCAATCCCAAACGAACAGAAGAAAAGAAATAACAAAAATGAGAGCAAAACTAAATGAAATTGATAATAAAAGAATTATACAGAAAATTAATGCAGCAAAAAGTTGGTTCTTTGAAACGGCAAACAAAATTGACAGGCCTCTCACTAGGTTAATCAGAAACAGAAAAGAAAGGACATTAATAAGCTCAATCAGGAATGAAAAAGGAGATATTATGACTGATACCATAGAATACAAAATATCATCTCTGAATACTGTAAAAATCTCTATGCACATAAACTTGAAAATGTTGAGGAAATGGATGAATTCTTGGAAACACACAATCTCCCTAGGCTCAGTCAGGAAGAAATAGAACTCCTGAACAGACCAATATCAAGTAGCGGAATTGAAGCAGCAATAAAAAAATCTCCCAACCAAAAAAATATCCCAGACCAGATGAATTCACAGCCAAATTTTATCAGATCTACAAAGAAGAACTAGTACCTATATTTCAGAAATTATTTCATAACATAGAGAAGGAAGGAATCCTCCCCAACTCATTCTACAAAGCTAATATTGCCTTGATACCAAAGCCAGGAAAGGACACAACAAAAAAAGAAAACTACAGACCAATATCTTTTATGAATATAGATGCAAAAATTCTCAAAAAAATCCTAGCAAACTGAATTCAGCTGCACATCAAAAAAATAATCCACCACGATCAAGTGGGCTTCATCCCAGAGATGCAAGGATGGTTCGACGTACACAAATCTACAAATGTGATTTGCCACAGAAGCAAAACAGTAGACGTAGAAAAAACATTTGACAAGATTAAGCACTCTTTTATAAGAATTGTTAACAAAATGAGCACAGATGGAACATACCTCAATATTATAAAAGCCATATTTGACAAACCCACAGCCAACATCACACTGAATGAGGAAAAATTGAAAGCATTCCTGCTTAGAACTGGAATCAGACAAGGTTGTCCACTGTCACCACTGCTCTTCAACATAGTGGTGGAAGTCCTAGCCAGAGCAATCAAGCAAGAGAAATAAATCAAGGATATCCAAATGGGGAAAGAAGTCAAACTATTGCTCTTTGCTGACAATATGATATTATATCTAGAAATACCCCAAGATTCTGCCAAGAGACTCCTGGAATTGATAAGTAAGTTCAGCAAAGTCTCTGGTTACAAAATCAATGTCCAAATCAGTAGCATTCCTATACACGAACAACAGTTAAGAATCCAATCAAAGACTCAATACCTTTCACAATAGCAACAAAGAAAACAAAATACCTAGGAATATATTTACCAAGGAGGGGAAAGACCTCTACAGGGAGAACTATGAAACACTGAAGAAGGAAATCACAGAGGATGTAAACAAATGGAAAGCATATGCTCCTGGATCAGCAGAATCAGCATTGTTAAAATATCTATACTACCCAGAGTGATCTACAGATTCAATGGAATCCCCATTAAAATATGAATGTCATTTTTTTGCAGATCTAGAAAAAAATAATTCTAAGCTTCATATGGAACCAGAAAAGACCCTAAATAGCCAAATCAACCTTAATCAAAATTAACAAATCGGGAGGCATCACTTTACCAGACTTCAAGCTATGGTACTAGCACAAAAACAGAGACACAGACTAATGGAACAGGACTGAGGACCCAGATATAAAACCACCCTCATATTGCCATCTGATCTTTGCCAAAGCGGACAAAAACATACAATGGGGAAAGAATCCCTATTCCAAAATGGTGCTGGGAAAACTGGATAGCCACATGTAGAAGACTGAAACAGAATCTGCACCTCTCACCATTCATAAAAGTTAATTCATGATGGATAACACACTTAAATTTAAGGCATGAAACTATAAGAATTCTAGAAGAGGTTGGAAAAACTCTTATTGATATCAGCCTAGGCAAAGAATTTATGAAGAAGACCCCAAACGTAATCACGGCAATAACAAAAATAAATAAATAAGACCTGATGAAATTAAAAAGCTTCTGCACAACCAAGGAAACAATCAATAAAGCAAATAGAATGGGAGAAAATATTTGCATGCTATACATCTGATAAAGGGCTAATAACCAGAATCTACAAAAAACTCAAGAAAATTAGGAAGAAAACATCAAACGACCCCATCAAAAAGTAAGCAAAAGTCACAAACAGAAGCTTTTCAAAAGAAGTTTTGACTAATGGCTAACAAACATGAAAAAACGCTCAACATCTCTAATTATCAGGGAAATGCAAATCGAAACCACAATAAGATATCACCTAACTCCAGTGAGAATGGCTTTTATCAAAAATTCCCAAAACAACAGATGCTGGCATGAATGCAAAGAGATAGGAACATTTATACACTATTGGTGGTGCAAACTAGTTCAACCTCTAGGAAAAGTAATATAGAGATACCTCAAAGAACTAAAAGTAGACCTACCATTTGATCCAGCAATCCCACTACTGGGTATTTACCCAAAGGAAAAAAAGACATTTTATAAAAAAGACACTTGCACTCAAATATTTATAGCAGTACAATTCACAATTGCAAAGATGTGGAAATAACCCAAGTGCCCATCAATACATGAGTGGATTCATAAAATGTGGTATATGTATACCATGGAGTATTACTCAGCTATTACAAAAAATGGTGAGCTAATACCTTTTGTAACAACCTGGATGGAACTGGAGATCGTTCTTCTAAGTGAAGTATCACAAGAATGGAAAAACAAACACCACGTGTATTTACTATTAAATTGGAACTAAATAATCAACACTCATATATATATATGGTAGTAATATTCAACAGAAATCAAGCAGGTGGGAGGGAGAAGGAGGGAATGGGTAAATTGACACCTAATTAGTACAATGCACACTATCGGGGTGACGAACACATTTATAACTTTGACTCAAAGTGTACAAAAGTAATTCATGTAACCAAAACATTTGTTCCCCCATAATATTCTGAAATTAAAAGAAACTAAAAAGAATAAAAATAAAACTCATGAATTGTTTATTTCTGGAAATTTCCATTTAATATTTTTGGACTGAGCTTGACCAAGGGTAACTGAAATCACAGGAAGCAAACCTGGGATAAGGGGGGACTACTGTATCTTCCTTTGGCCAGAAATCAGTCACATAGTCTCTCCTAGCTGCAAGGGAGGCTACAAAAAGAAGTCTTTGTGAGCAGGGAAAAGAGGAATTGAGTTTTGAGAGCAGTAGCAGACTCAGACACAAAATGCTTTTAGAGGGCAAATGGGCGTTGGCCAAGCTCAGAGATTTTATAAAGAATTCTAATTAGGGTAACCCAGACAGCTGAAGTGATCTAGCTGAAATATAGTTTAGGGTTTTATAACATATTGTATTAAAAAAATTGAGCCTTTCTTAATCTTATACTTGGTTCAAAGAGTACGAATATATGGAGAAATTGTTGATAGAGTTGGTGAGGTTGGTGTTTTCATCTATAACAATTTATTACTGATAAAATCTCTTAGCTGAGTTTTAATTGGAGGGGGAATATGGGAATTATATACACATTTGTTGTTTGGTAAAGTTCTTAAAAAGGCTAATTGCAATGGAAAAAGCAATTTGGCAAGGAAAAATTATCCTGGCATCTGACTCAATCTTGACTGATTGCTAAAAGCACCAGTGCAATGAATTTGTTAGTCTGAATGATGGAAAAGAAAACAGCTCTGGAAGTGGAGTGCCTGTCACCTGGGGCACCTTTGACACCATGAAAGGTTTTATTTTGTTCCACACTGTTGGTAGAGGTGGAATTTTTTGTTTTATGTAATATTTTGAAATATCCAAGCTGCTTTTTTTTCCTTCCCAAAGAACTGTACATGTCATCTCAGTGTGAGGCCCTGTTTCTCTGAGGAGTCTTGACAGCCAGAAGGAAATGCACACAGAGACTTCAGAATTCAAGTAGGCCTGCTTTCTACAAGTAAATCCAAATATCTCCTTTTGCCAACTTTCTCATACTAAAAAACAATAAAAACGTCAACACTACCAAAAACCCAAGCAAATCCCAGTGTCAGTGTGGTGGGCATTAAGGCTTGGCTGTTTCATGGTTGTGGAGTTTGGCGCAAGTGCTGAGTTTGAATTCCACCTCTGCTTCCTACTACTTGTTACCACTATTCCAAGCCTCAGAGTCCTCATCTGTAGAGTGAAGATAATAATACCTAACTCACAGGGTTACTATGATTAGGTGTCAGGCAGTAGTCTCTGTTAGTAGATACTCGATAAATGGTAACTATGATTATTAGTATTGGATTCCCTGGAATTGCATTCCATTTTACAAACAATGCTGGGTACTTGCTGTGTACCTGAATAAATCCAGGTTCCTGCTCTTAAGCTTACAACCACTAGACGGGTGACCTGCTGAAAAAGCTTAAAAGGAATCCCGCAATTCTGACCTGGGAGGGGAAGTTTTTGGGGCAACATGTCCTAGAAAGACCAGCCTTTGATCAGGACCTTGCAGAGAAAGATCAGCTGAGCTAAGCTAGCATGTTTGAAAGCTCCTGAGGTTCCATTTCTCATCTCTCCCTCCTCACCAAAAAAGCCTTGCCCCCACAAGAGTAGCATCAGGCATTCCCTCCAGCAATGATTAGCCTTACATTCCAGAATTAGAAATAACTTGAGAAGTAAATAACCCCTAGGGAAGTCACATTGCAACAAAAGCCATAAAAGTTGATACCCAACATCCTTTCTGGAGAGCAGGGGTTTGATCAGGAAATTGAAAATACACAGAAGGGTTACAAAAAAGAAATTATTTAATAAACAATTTATTCTACAACTTTGGTACCTTTAGCTTAGTTAGAACAATAGGCACTATTACATTAGTTTAGCCTAAAGTTGCCTCCTTACATATTTTAAATTCAACCTAAGGGTTTCTTCATACACAGTGAACTGTAACCTGTGTAAACAGACAGTAATCTACTCTTTTGTGTGTGTGTTTCTTTTTTTAGAGACAGAATCTCCCTCTGTCGCCCAGGCTAGAGTGCAGTGGCATCATCATGTTCATGGCAACCTCAAACTCCTGGTCTAAAGCAATCCTTCCACCTCAGCCTCCAGAGTAGCTAGGAATATAGGCACATGCCACCATGCCCAACTAACTTTAAAAAAAATTTTTTTATGGGTAGAGAGGGGTCTTTTTATGTTGCCCAGGCTGGTCATGAACTCTTTGGCTCAAGCGATCCTCCCATCTTGGCCTCCCAAAGTGTGGGATTACAGGCATGAGCCACCGTGCCTGGCCTATCCCTATTTTACAGATGGAAAAAAAACTGAATCTTAGAGAGGCAACCTACAAATCTGGCACAACTAGGATTTTACTCGATCATAAGAAATGACGACGATCTAGTACCTCTTACACTTTCCTGGACTAAACTTAGGCCCATCATCCAAAGTGAGGCACCACAAGAGCAGAAGAACGGGATCCATCTGTACTCGCCATCAAATTGGTACTAACT
>CAUYSK010011365.1:0-40076 GCA_963575035.1 Avahi laniger | reverse complement strand
GGTTGTCTTCTTGCCTGCGCTGTGTCGGAAGATGGGGGTCCCTTACTGCATTATCAAGGGGAAGGCCAGGCTGAGGCGTCTAGTCCACAGGAAGACCTGCACCACTGTCGCTTTCATGCAGGTTAACTCGGAAGACAAAGGAGCTCTGGCTAAGCTGGTGGAAGCCATCAGGACCAACTACAATGACAGATACGACGAGATACGTCGTTACTGGGGAGGCAACGTCCTGGGTCCGAAATCTGTGGCCTGCATCGCCAAGCTGGAAAAGGCAAAGGCTAAAGAACTTGCTACTAAACTGGGCTAAATGTACACTGTTGTTTCCTGTACATAAAAGTAATAAAAGTTATCCTTCACCCAGAAAAAAAAAAATCATAGATAAAGAATCCCTGGCAAATCATTGAAAGATTAACCCTCCTCTTCCTCAAACTGAACTATGAGACTACTCCAGGTCTAAGTGTGGGCTCTTTCCAAAGGCAACATCAGGCTGTTTGAGGGCTGGTTTCCTATCCTTGGGCAGGCCAGCTGTGCCCTCCCAGAGCCTATCTCCGGCACAGCTGTTGAAGAAAGCTGTGAACAAAACATCAATTATAGTAGATATTTCTTTTCCTCCCTAAAATTTTGGTCTGAAGGCCTATAATGTAATGCCAAACAGAGCAAGTTTATGAAGATAGCAATTAAATCTCATACATCAAAATCAAGTATATGCAAAGTCAATATACAGAAATCAATTGTGTTTCTGTATATTATACTAGCAATTAACAATTGGAAATTGAAATTTTTATTTATTTATTCATTTTTTTATTATTTTTTAGGAGACAGGATCTTGCTCTGTTGCCTGCACTAGAATGCAGTGGCATCAGCATAGCTCACTGCAGCCTGAAACTCCTGGGCTCAAACGATCCTGCCTCAGCCTCCTGAGTAGCTGAGACTACAGGCTTGTGACACCACACCCAACTAATTTTTCTATTTTTTTTTTGTAGAAGTGGGGTCTTGCCCTTGGTCAGGCTGGTTCTAAACGTCTGACCTCAAGCAATCCTCCTGTCTTGGCCCCCCAACGTGCTAGGATTACAGGTATGAGCCACTGCGCCTGGCCTGGAAATTGAAATTTAAAAATAACACTTACAATTGTAAAAAATATGAAATACTTAGAGATAAATCTGACGAAAGATCTGCACATTGAAAACCACAAAATGTTGCTGAGATAAATTAAAGAAGACCCAAATAAACGGAGAGATATACCTTGTTCGTGGATCAGAGGACATAGTGTTAAATGTCTGTTTTTCCAAAACTGATCAATAGATTCAAATGATACAACCACTTTGGGAAATAGTTTGGCTCTTTCTCAAAAAGCTAACCCTGCATCTACTATGTGATCCAGACATTAAGTCATAGATATTTACCCAGAGACAATGAAATATATGTCCATACGAAGACTTGCACATGAATATTCACAGTAGCTTTGTAATAGCCTAAAACTGGAAACAACCAAACATCCATCAACAGGTGAATAAATAAACAAATTGTGATATATCCAAACAATGTCATACTATTCAGCAATAAAAAGAAATAAACTATTGATACAAACAAAAACATGGGTAAATTTCAAGATAATCACACTGAATAAAAGAAGCCAGACCCTTCCCCCCACCAAAAGAACATTTATCATATGATCCCACTTAAATACAATTCTAGAAAATGAAAATGAAGCTAGTGACAAAAAAGCAGATTAGTGGTCTCCTAGTGATGGGAGGATGAGAGGGAGAGATTATAAAGGAGCATGAGGAAATTTTAAGGGTGATGATATGGTCACTATCTTGATTGTGGTGATATATTCATGTGTGTATACATAACTTATCAAATTGCACACCTCAAATACATATGGTGTTTTTTATGTCAATTGCCCCTCAATAAAGCTGTTTGGTCAAATACATGTAGATGCCAAGCACAAATTGCCAACTAGGTCCTGAGTATGCCAATGGATGGAGGGTCACCCAAAGGGCCAGCCCCATACCCACAACTTGAAGATGAGGAAATTCCGAGTGGGTTCACCAACCATCATTATCACTTTGGAAACACCTTCTTCTGCCATTTCTCTCCACCTCAGACCCTAGCCAGCTAGCTAGTTTTTGGAAGGAGCCCTGGTCTGTGATGGGCATGACTGTGGCAGCCTCCCAGGCCAGTCACTCTCTGGCTGCCTTTAGGAGGAGCTGAGCTGAGTCTTGAGGTCTTTTCATAACTCAGGAAGAGGAGTGGAAAGGAAGCAATGAAGGAACCCCAAAAATCTGGAGATGAGTTGGAGACGGTAGCTATTCATAACCAAGTAATGGACGGGGGGAGGATGGCTGGAAAAGACCCAAAAGAACTAGTGCTTCAATAATTCTTGTTTGTGAATGAGAACACCAAGACTTCGGCCTTTCAGTCACATAGAATTAGGGCTTTAATCCAGGTTTCTCTATTTTCCATCTACCCCTATTCCCATCACCCATTTCCATTATGCTACTGTTTATGGGATACGAGATGATGGCTTTCCTTTTCACTCACCACTTTAGAGTACGTACTTACGATAAGAAGAGGATAGCTCCCGGGGTGTCTCACTGTCTAACAGAGACAGATCTACACACATACATGACTCAACTAATAAAAGCAAGACTGTAATAAGTGTTATAAATGAAGTGCTACAGAGGAGGGGAAACCTTTTTGTTCCGAAAACAGAGATGCGGTGATGGGAGGACACGGGGAGGTCCTCATGCAGGAGTCCAGACTCCCCGGCAGTAAACAACACCCTTTACGTGCCGAGTAAGTGTTACTGTCCTTCCTCCCTTCACATTCCGACCCGGTCTAACTTTCCTTTAGTCTACCAAACCCTCTGTTCCTCAGCACCATGTCGTTTCGTGACACTGTGCTTTTTGCATCCGCAGTTCTCTCCTCCTGGAATGGAATGTCCTCGCCAGAATGAATGAACGGTGACATGAAATGGAGCTCGGCAGAGTATAAAGCATGTGGTAACAGTTAAGCCCACGGGCTATGGAGGCCAGCCTCGGCTCCTCACTGGAAATAATAATATTCATTTCATAAGGTTGTTAAGTGGATTAAAAGGACAGTCCCCGTAAAGCTTTTAGCATCACGTAAGGCATGTAATAAGCGCTGAGGAAATACTCGCAATGTGTGTGGCGAGCGTGGCGACCTTCGCCTGCCCCGCCCCGCGCAAGAGCCGCCCCCTGTCCGCCTCCCCGGCGCCCAGGGCACCCAGCGCGGCGACCGCGCCGCCACGTCGCCTCCTCTCACGCTCAGGACACCCGGGTTTTCTAGACCCGACCCAGCGCTAGGTGCCCGGTGCACCGGGCCGCGCCCCACGCCCTGCCTGCGCCCTCCGATTGGCTGCTGCAGGTGCCTTTCTTCAGCGGCCGCTGCCGATTGGCTGCGACGGGGGAGGCGGACCTCAGGGAGCGAAGGAAGGGCGGGGACCCGGATGTGTGTGGTGGCGGCGGCCGAAGAGCTTGTGTGCGGAGCTGAGAGGCCTATGGATGAGGAGGACGCGGCGGCCCCGGTAGGCGAGGATCGGGGGCGGGGTCCCGGAGGCCTCAGGCCTCCCCGGAGCCTGAGGCGGGGGTCCTGGGCGGGGGCTCCAAGGCCAGGGGGCGGGGCCTTCCGCTCTGGTCACTGGGCTTCCTCGGTTGGCTCACCCTTGGCCCTCCGTAGGGCCGGGGACGCTGGGCGTAGTCAAGCTGACCGGCCGGGGTCCCCTTACCCCCGGATCTCGTCTGAGTGATCAGGTCGTTCCCGGGGCGGAGGCAGGGCCCAGCACGGCCCCCACTCGTCGGTGCCAAGGCTTTGGGGTTCTGGGCAACCAGATGCCTTTAGATCTGGGGCTCCAGCATCTCCTGGGGTCAAGCCCTGGCAGAGTGCCCAGGAGTGGAGTCGTTGGGCTGCCCCAGAGGTGCCTACTCTCCTGGGCCACGTAGTGGATTGTAGCACCTGCATGAGGATCCTAACGTGCTCATTGGGATTGAATTCAGCCTAGCCAAGGCTTCCTAAGCACCTACTGTGTGCAAGGCAATGTCAGGTCTTGATAGAACCCCTGTCCCAGGATTTGGGGAGTATGTGGAGAAGAGTACTTCACGTCTTTCTCACATTTGGCTCCCAGAAAAAATGTATTCATTCATTCATATGGTGGCACTGCTAGTGGTTTAAATACCTGGATCATCCCACTCCTTTCCCTCATCACTGCTACCATTTTCGGGGATGCCACCTCTCATCCAAAATGCTGCAACAGCCTCCGAATTGTTTGCCCCCTTCTGCTGTTGCTCCTGTTGTGATCAGTTCTCCAACCAGCAGCCTGAATGATCTTTAAGATCTGATGAACTTTAAGATTATATCATTTCCTTGCTTAGAACTCTCCAGAGGTTTCCCATCACATTTGGAATAAAATCCAGACTCCTTACCCTGGTCTGGTATGATCTTGATCTGGTTCCCGCCTTCTTCTCGTCTTCTATGTTCCCCTCACATTCCCTACACACCAGCTATCCTGGCCTACTTTCTGTTTCTCTGCCATGCCAGCTCCCTTTAACCCAAGGACCTGCTGCTGTCCCCTCTGCCTGGAATATTCTTTTATGGGCTTGTCACATGACTGTCTCCTTTTCAACTCAAATGCCTCAGAGACACCATTTCTGTCCATTCTGCCCATGCCCCCATATTCTTTGTAATATCACCCTGTTTTATTTCTTCACTGTCTAAAATTGTCATGTCTGTTTATTGTCTGTCATGTCCATCCCCCCACACATTAGAATGGAAACCCTGTGAGGACAGGAATCCCATCCATCTTGGTCACAGTTATAACCCTAGCACCTAGAACAGTGCACGCAGTAAGAGCTCAATAAATGTTTGTTGAATGAGAGGATGAGGGTGGGGATTGTTGAGGTCAGTCTGGGCAACTGGCCTTAAGTCCAGCACCCTCTGCATTCTGGGTTGAGCAGGATGAGATGCTTTGCTCAGGGCCCTGCTTCCTCCTCAACCCCTTATCCCCTTGGCAGGTTTGTTCTCATGAACAAGATGGATGACCTCAACCTGCACTACCGGTTTCTGAATTGGCGCCGGCGGATTCGGGAGATTCGGGAGGTCCGAGCTTTCCGATATCAGGAGAGGTTCAAACACATCCTTGTAGATGGAGACACTTTGAGGTGAGTTCAGGGAAATGCTTCCACATTTTCCTTCCTGTTCCACATCTTAGAGATGAAAGGGGACTTTTTTGGAGGAAGGGGACTGTCTGTGCTGCTCTGGGATAGGGAATGCTCTTGACCCCAGAAGCCTTTCTGAGTGGAGTAGTGTGTGCTGCTTCAACCTGCAATTGCCTCCGTCACTGGGGGGCTCTGTCCTGGTTCAACAAGGAAGGGATCCAGCAGGGATCTCTCCTGGTTAGGTACTGGAAGCAATCATGTCAGATACAGGAAGCTACGGGGGTCTCAGGAGTTCCCCAAGTGCTTTGTTGACAAGACTCCGGTGTGTCTGGGGGGTGTCTGAGACTCCTGCTTACATCTCAGGGATTGGGTTTGGTAAAGAGTGGCCATTTCAAAGACAGTGGATTTCCTGTTTTGGGAAGGACAGTTCTGAGGTGCATCCCGTCCACCACTTCCTGTGTCTTTGCAACCCTTTGGTTTGTTTGTGTTTGTTTTCTCTCTTTTCTGGCTTCAACCCTTTCCCTGATTCCTTCTGAGCCTATTTTCTCCCAGAGTTGTCACTGAAGGGGGGAGTCAGTAGTGTAATTTAGCCTGGAGGCAAGAAAGCTGAGCAGTGGGGATTGAATAACTGTCTTCCAGTCTATGAAGGGCTTTGGTACAGAGGGCAGAGACTAGCTGTTCTCCAGCTCCACTGAGGACAGCCAGAGGAAAACAGCCAAAGCTGCAGTATGAGGGATTGAGGTTAGACAGGGTTGTGAGACCCTTCCTAGCAGCTAAGGGGGCTCTACATTCTTTTCCCTCTGGAAATGAAGAAACCAGGCTTGCCTTGGTCTGTGGTATGGCTATAGGACCCTGGCTGAAGGCAGCAGGAGGGGTGGGGTGAGGTGACCTTAAGTATCTTGTATGGTGTCTGTGCAGATGTCCTGCAGTCTGGCCTGACGGATTCTCCTCTCTGCTGTCCCTCGCAGGGTTGGGGTTAGGGATGCTGAGGCACTCCCACCAACTCCTGCGCTGGGTTGCTAATGGAGCTCCCCCCTCATTCTTCCTTCAGTTACCATGGAAACTCTGGTGAAGTTGGCTGCTACGTGGCTTCTCGACCCCTGACCAAGGACAGCAATTATTTTGAGGTGATCAAGGCAGTGGGTGGGCAGAGCAAGGGATGAGACCAGGGGTGAGATCATTAAGCTCCAAGGAGCTCCTTTACTAGATTCATGACCTGGTCCTTTTAATTGTCATTAGCATTGTCCTGTCGACTGGGAAAAGGGTACAGAATAACATGGCCCTAATCTGAGAAATATGTGCCCTGTCGCTTCTGATCTCCTGCCCCTTACCTAAGTAGACTTTGACCCACATCTTTTCCCACCCACTAACCCAAACCCGACATCTTCTCCATTGCCTATTTTTGTCCAAAGCTAGGAAATAATTTTCTAAGTATTCATGGTGAAGCAGGCCCCCACTCTCCCCAGTTCTCCCTCTGAGCATCCTCTCTTCTCTGATTCCCATGTCTGTTGTCTTTTTGAGCCTCAACCCCCTTTGATCTCTAGCTCCCCTTCCTCCTACCCCCAGCAATTCATTCTGTTTCCCATCCTTGCTAACTGTTCCCCCCTCTCTTCCCCCAGGTGTCTATTGTGGACAGTGGAGTCCGGGGCACCATTGCTGTGGGGCTGGTCCCTCAGTACTACAGCTTGGATCACCAGCCTGGCTGGTTACCTGACTCTGTAGCCTACCACGCTGATGATGGCAAGTGAGTTGCCTCCTGTGGAACTGACCCATTTCCTATGGATTTAGGAACCTTAGATATGAAGGACTTCCTCAGGGTGGCTTTTCCCGTTCCTTTCTATCTTCAGGTATTTCATAAATGGTTGTGGTCAGGACAGGGAGGTGGCCTGGCAGCCACCCTTGCAGGTTTACAGACTTAGAGGGGAAGTAGTCCTCATGCTAGGACATAGGTGAAGCCATCACAGAGTGACCAGGAGTGGTAGGTTGAGGCCTCAGCTGTCAGTGCTGGGGAGAAGTTGGGAGGCCAGGTTCGGGTTCTGTGTCTGTGCTACTCTGTCCACAGGCTGTATAATGGCCGAGCCAAGGGCCGCCAGTTTGGGTCAAAGTGCAACTCTGGGGACCGGATTGGCTGTGGCATTGAGCCTGTGTCCTTTGATGTGCAGACTGCCCAGATCTTCTTCACCAAAAATGGCAAGCGGGTGAGTGAGAAATCTTGGGTGGGATTTAGGTGGCTTGAAGCTGCCCAAGGATTTTTAGGAGTGATCAGGAAGAGTTTGCTGGCTGGGGCTGCCAGTGACATGTGTGCTTAGTTCCCACGTCCTTCATTTTATCTCAGATTTTCCTGAAGCCTCCGTATGCGGGGGAAGACACTTCCCCTGGCCAGGGGAAGCTGTGACATTACCCAGATAACAGGCGTAGAGGGGCAAGCTCATGCAGCAGAGGCTCAGCAGAAATTGTGGGGAACAGAATTCGGTGATTGGGGAATTGGGGAACAGAATTGGGTGAACCTTTCTAGATGAAGGTTTTGAGCAGACAACAGAGGGGAACAAAGAGATGTAAAGGTCATAGGAAATCAAGAAGGGGAGAGGGGGGCGGAGGGGAGGGGTAAAAAGCTACGTGTCAGGTACAGTGAACACCGTCTGGGTGACGGGCACACTAAAAGCCCCAACTTACGCATTATGCAAGGTATCCATGTAACAAACGCACTTGCACCCCCTTAATATTTTGAAATTAAGAAAAAAAGAGGGGAAGATGATGGCCTGGCTGTATAAGCTGGAGCTTCTCTTTGGGTTTTTGACTTGAATGCTTTTGGGGATATGTCTCTTTTGTGTTTTATTTTCCTTTTTACACTTCTCCTTCCCTTTCCTCTTCAAAGAGAGACGAGTAGTGGTGAAGAGATGGGGCCAGAGCAAATAGAAGAGAGAGACACCCAGCTCTCTTCTCTGTCCAACTCCATCTCCCACCCCGGGAAAATCGCTTTCCCAGGCCTTGGCTGAGAGTGCCTGCTCCCGTAGCATCCGCGCCTCGGCGCGTTCCTGCTCCAATACATGCTCACACGTACTAAAAGTATTTGGCAGTGAGTCTAGAGACTTGTGTTTATCTTCTAGCTCTGTGGATACCTTGCTTGGCCTGGGGTACTTAGCACATTTTTAAACTTTTCTGCACCTCTGGGTTTTCTTTATTTGCCAGTGTGTGATAATCATTTGTTGCATCATCTTAAAAGTGCCCTTGTGAGAATTAGATGAGCTATGGAAAAGTGAGCCAGGTGGCAGCTCCCTCCTTCCCTGCCTCCACTGCAGGTGGGCTCTACCATCATGCCCATGTCCCCAGATGGACTGTTCCCAGCAGTGGGCATGCACTCCCTGGGTGAGGAGGTGCGCCTGCACCTCAATGCTGAGCTGGGCCGCGAGGACGACAGTGTCATGATGGTGGACAGTTATGAGGACGAATGGGGCCGGCTGCATGATGTCAGAGTCTGTGGGACTGTAAGTACAGGGCAGTGGGGTGGAAGGGGCTCGGGTGGAGAGGGCTGGGAAGGACACCTGTGGACACATGAGCATGTTTGAATGGCTTAGAATGGGGAGAGATGACAGTGTCTTTCATGGAGTTTTGGCAGGATAGCCTGGACCCCCTTTTGGCTTGATCCCAGCTCAGCTGGCCGGGCTTTCCATTCACAGTGCTATGGGACAGGTGTGGTCGCAAGTCCCACACATGCAGGGGAAGGTCCTCTGCTGATCTTTTTTGAGTGTCAGTGTTAGTCTCTGCTGCCTTCCCCTTACATTTGATAGAGGATGAGAATGGAAGCAGATGAAGAGTCAGTGAGAATCCTTGCGCCTCCAAAGGCTTCATCCATCTCCTCCTGCTTCATCCATCTCCTCATACCTGCTTTAGTCCCTCCCTGGATTTTAAGCTTTCTTGGGATGTTGATGGATCTTGAGAGAGGGAAATTCTTGCTGCCTACCTGGCATGCCTCATGCTGTGTTGGGAGTGAGTATCCCTGTTCTGGGTCTGGCCCTGACCTCTAGTGTGCTGCTCAGGCCTCCCACTTTGAATTGTCCCTCTGCTACCCCTTTTCCTCCAGCCTGGCCTTTTTCTCCACTCTCTGGCCTTCTCACTCCAACCCAAGCTGTTTTCAACTCAGCCTTTGATAGCAAAACAGAAGCAGTGGGGGGTGGGAGTGGATTATGAACCAGGCCTCCCCCTTGTGGAGTTCAAGGTAATTGGACCCCAGGGAAAGTGGCAGAAAGTGTGCCCTCCTGCTGCTTCTAATGCTCTGCACCCCTTCTGGCACCGGGGTCCAAGGGCTGCAGCAGCCATGAGCCAGGAGGCTCATATGCCCACTTCTTGACTCTCATCTTTTTCCTTTCTTTTCGCCTTCTGCCACCATTTTGACAACATCTACAGAGTTGAACTTGGGACTGAGCCAGGGCGATGTTCCAGCTCTCATCCCTGACCTCTCCTTAAGAGTTTTTTCCTGGCATCCTTTCCCTGCCTGGACCTGTCCCCACTCTGCCCTCAGCTCCTCCCAGGCAATCTTTTCTAATTGTTGCAGAATCCTGTAGACATTTATAAATAGCCTTCCTTCCTCCCCACCCTCTCCCCAATAACCTCAGGCTGCTCATTTAAGAAGTTTTTTCTGTCTTAGACATAAGCTGTCAAGTTTGGCTCTTCTCTCATACCCTCAGACCCTGCGGACAGCTGGCAGGCTGGGAACACTGCTCCCTGAGCACTTGCTCCTCCAGGGCAGACTTGGGCATGAGCCTCTGGTGGGACATGTGCCTTCTTCTAGTCTTGCCAACTGTCCACTTTCAAGCAGTTTCTTCCAGCCCTTTGGGCATCCCCTCCCCACTTGTCTCCTGGCCTCCTCTCTCCTGTCCTTTCTTACTATCCACTTGGTATTTCTGACCCAGCGATCACAGTTGTGTCAGCCTGGAGGAACCATGGAGAAGTCATTTGGGCTGTGCCTGTGCCTTCTTTTTCTAAAGATGTCTAACATAGTTGTTTCTCCTCTTTGCCCTTTCTGTTTTATATTTCCCCCTCTGTTGGGGAGCCCTTCCCTGGAACCTCAGACCCCTGCTGTTGTTGAAGCCCGTTTCTCCTGTCCTGGGTGAGGTTCTTAGTAGAGTGCCCTTTAGGGCCACAAAGGTTTTAGAGAGGCTTTGTTGTTACCTAGTCCAAGGTTTCTCATTGGGGAGACAGTTGGCATTTTAGTTGGGACAATTCTTTGATGTGGAGGACATTTAGCATCCTTGGCCCCCAGATACAAGATGCCAGTAGCCCCCTCCCCTTGTCATTGTGACAGCCCCAAATATGCTCACACATTTCCAAGTATCCTCTTGTTTTGCTGTTGATGAAAAAAAGTCCCAGAGAAGAGTGAAGTGTTTGATATTGCTGAAATGTCAAACAGTGAATTAGCGAAACTAGGCCCAGATATTCATTCTTTGACTCCTCTCCACTGCCTTTTCCACTGTCCAGCGTAGGCTGTTACCTTCTACCCAAGCCTCCTCTTCCGTGGCCAGTCATCTCCTCCCACCCCTTCCTCATCAGAGAATGGGAGTTTCTAGATTTAAATGCCCCCTTTGCTTGGGCTTCTTTTGCTTAGTTCCTTTAGCCAAGGTCCTTCTAGCTGAGTTTACTTGGCTTCCTTGGAGTTCCTTCACTCCTAACCTTTCTCAGTTTGGAGTCTCAGTGATCTCTTTTCCCTTCTCACTGGTTCTTCCCGTAAAGAAGAACAAATTCAATTCCTGG
The DNA here is from genome assembly GCA_963575035.1 of Avahi laniger. Taxonomy (NCBI): domain Eukaryota; kingdom Metazoa; phylum Chordata; class Mammalia; order Primates; family Indriidae; genus Avahi; species Avahi laniger. Next base: position 29,154 of record CAUYSK010011365.1, on the reverse strand, counting down.
CTCTTTTCTTTTTTCCTCCAATATCTCATTATGAAAAGTTTTAAACATATAGAAAAGTTTAAAAAAATAGCACAGTGAACACCCATATACCCATTCCCTAGATTCAACAATTGTTAATAAAGATAAAACAATTGTTAAAGTCATGTTTGTTTGACCTGAGTATCTATATATAGACAGAATTCCACTCTTTTCTTGAGTAGAATTCCTCCCCTGCCTCCTGTGGCCTCAGTTTCCCCTCCTAAAGAGGGCCCTTCCCCACAGCTCTGAGGGTGCTGAAGAATCGCAGCTGCATTTGCTCAGGGATGGAGTGTTGTCCCTCACCTCACCCCTGCCCCCAGCCCTTGCAAGGTGAGGTAATTTGTGGAGGGTGGGGGGCTGTAGGTACAGCCTGGGGATTAGACTCATTTTCTGTCTTTGTTCCCTATTCATAGCTTCTCTGACAACTCCTTAGCGACCAGGCAACAGCTTTGGTACACAAAGGGTGGTGAGTGAGGCCCCACCCTCCAAGGGGTCCTCCCCAGACCCAGCCCAGAAGAAGGCTGTGTTGGAGCCTGAGCTGGGGAGCATATTCATGGTTCCTGTTTCAGCTGCTTCTGGGCCCTCAGGGCACTGAGCCCTCCTTTGCTCCTGTCAAGAGGGATTAGGGTCTCTGCTGGCAAGGGGAGGAGGGAGGTTACCAGCAAAGAAGAGGCTAGGAAGGCACTCCTGGTATGAGGTGGGGTCTCTACATGCTGATCTGCAGCCTCTTCTCTGCAGCATTGAGTCCACTTGTTTGGCCTCCTAGGGCTTTGTGGTCTGTACATGTGGGGGAAGAAGAGGTGGTTGAGAGCCTCAAGAAGGTGTTCCCTCTACCCCCACCAGAGATGTAGAGGAACATTCCTGTTGATTGGGCATTGTTTGAGGGGAGGACACTTAGGGTAGTCTGAGGAGTGTTCCTCTGTCCTGGTTGGCCTAAGGGGCTACTCTAGTTGGGGGTAAGGGCTAAGATGAAAGTTTATGTCCTTCTTTGTGATTGGCAGTTCCAGTGTAACCCCCATTTCCTGATTTAGGGAGAGGCAGAAATGTGAATTGATCACCTACTGGGTGTCAGGCTCCGTGCTAAGCACTTGACATTTCATGTAGTCTTCTCACCCGTTTTTGGGACATGCAGGTAGTGTTATCCCATAACGTGCTCAAGGTTAGTAGCTACTAAGTAACAGGAATTAGAATTTGAACCTATGTCTGTTGGGTTCTCTTTCAAACTAAGAGGCATCTGAGACACAGACGGAGGGGCCAGCATCCAGGTGCTAGCAGCTCAATCTGGGGCTGACCCTCCCATCTCCTCTGGGTTCCTAGCACTGGTCAGCCAAGGAGGGGGAGGGATGTATTCAAGAAAGAATCTTTGAGGGGGGCTAAACTTTCCCCTCACGTGCACCCTTCTAAGTGCTCTGAGAAGGCTCAGGGCTGGGCTCTGCTTAGGAGAGGGAGAGTGGATGGTGTCTGACGGCTTCTGCCCTGAGGACTGAGCCGTGCCTCTCTGGAAGAGGGCACATTGTGCAGTGACCAAGTCATCCATTCAGCTGGTCGGTGGTCGTTCTGTCGTTCTGTGGGTAGCGGGTGGAGAGTGGGTTTTATTTTTTATTTTATTTATTTATTTATTTTTTTGAGACAGAATCTCACCGTGTTGCCTGGGCTAGAGTGCCATGGAGTCAGCCTAACTCACAGCAACCTCAAACTCCAGGACTCAAGCGATCCTCCTGCCTCAGCCTCCCAAGTAGCTGAGACTACAGGCATGCGCCACCATGCCCGGCTAGTTTTTTCTATATATTTTTAGTTGTCCAATTAATTTCTTTCTATTTTTAGTAGAGACGGGATCTCTCTCTTGCTCAGGCTGGTTTCGAACTCCTGAGCTCAAACAATTCGCCCGCCTCGGCCTCCCAGAGAGCTAGGATTATAGGCGTGAGCCACCGCGCCCCCCGACGGAGAGTGGGTTTTAGAGTCCTATGTTAGTGCAGTTCGTCCTGGATTTTCAGTTTAAGGAAGCATCCTTACCCTATCCTTAGACAAAACTGCAGCAGCTGCCCTCCTCGGGGCTGAGGCAAAGGGAATGGTTGGGCGGGTTTTTCCCAAGGATCAGGCTCTGGATCAGCTGTCTTTTGGCTCTGGAACTGGAGAACACTGTGTTTCCTACACCGAGGCCAGTTGGATAGAGTGGGTCAAGGGCAGCTGTGGGGTCCCCCACCCAGTTCTGCAATGCTGGTGGAGAGGCTGGGCTGGGGGCTGCTCTGACTGGGTGGAGTGTAAATTAGTTAATATGAATCAAGCCACACCCTGCGCTGCAAAGGAGGGACCCAGGCTGAGCAGCGAACACACAGGACCACCAACAGACAGTGTGGGCCAGGCTGTGGGTTTAGGTGGTCTCCCAAGCATCTCTGGCTTTCCCCCTGATCTGCCCCCAGTTCTCTTTGGAGAGGAAGGGAGGATGGGCTTGAGGTGGTAGGGCTCTGGGGATCTAGGGCTGAGAAGGGCACCAAGCCCTCTATTCCCGCTGTCTGAAGGGGCAGTGAGGGTGCGGGACCAGCCTCAGCAGGAGACACGCACAGGCGTCCATGCTGGTGCAGGCGAGCATAACTCCTTTCCTGTTCAGGCAGGAATCTTCGCGGGGTGAGAGGCCAGAATCCCAAGGCTTGCCAGGGAGACACAGAGGAGGTCCCCAGGGAGCCTGTTTTTTTTAGAGCTGCAGGGGTGGGAGGGTAGAAGAAAGTCTTGAGGGGCAGTTGGGCTAATTAAGAGGGGATTAAGGAATCCCAGGTGATGCTGAGGGTAGGGGAGAGAGGGGATGGGCTTGAGTCATAGCCCCGCTATTACCATGACAACTGACAAATAAATCCTCCCAGATTGGGGGTTGCCGCCCTGTCATGCCCAGGCAGGACCATTGTGGGACTGAAGAGCTCCAAGAACCCATCAGTCATCTCCCCTCTCCTCCCCCCTCCACACCCCTATTTTAGCTTGAAAGAACAGTGAGGGGCTGGGGACAGGAAAGCCTGCCTCTGTTTTCGTTTTGACCTCTCCCCGCCACACATGAAGTGAAGGAGTAGAGCTGCTCATTCTGGGGCCCTGGGTTCCCTCAGCACCTCCCTGACCCAGCTCTGAACAGCTCTGTTCAAAGCCAAGTAAAACAAGGACCTTGAGAAATCATGGCAGACCCATCCCAGGCAGAATGGGCTTCTGAGCTCATCCCCTTCTGCAAACATGTGGGGTTGATACCTGACTTCTGCATCCTCTCTGTCTCCACTTGGCCCCGAGAAAGTTGTCCAGTTTCCTCTCAGGCTGGTCCTCACTCCTCCTTTCTCCTATGTTTAGGGCCCCTGGGGTGGACCCTTCCTAGCAGGGAAGGCCAGCAGGGTTCTTCAGGGAGGTGAGAGGATGGCCTGGTCCCCGTCCCCACCCCATGTCTTCTGGCTTGCTGCTGCTCCTGCCTCCCCTTCTCCACCACCCCGTTCCTCCATGCCGGCCTAGAACCTTGAGGTGTGCCTCCAGCATCCTTTCTCCTTCAGCCAGGAGTTTTCGTCAGACTCGGGAAACTGGTACCCAGACTGCCTTGGGACCAGGTTTCCAGGGTGGGTGGCAGCCTGCCCCTTGACCCCCACCTGGCTCTCCCCCCACAGCTGCTGGAGTACTTGGGGAAGGGCAAGAGCATCGTGGATGTGGGACTGGCCCAGGCCCGACACCCACTGAGCACCCGCAGCCACTACTTCGAGGTGGAGATTGTGGACCCTGGAGAGAAATGCTATATCGCCTTGGGGCTGGCTCGGAAGGTGGGCACAAGTGCTGGGCACAAGTTGCTTAGCTCTGGGGCTGTTGGGATGGGCCAGGAAGCTCTTGGGGAAACCTGGGAGGCCTGAGCTGTGGAGGGAGGATCTTAAACTGAGACAGAACACATGTCATATGTGTCTGCTGCATTAAAAGTACAGACCCCAGGTGACCAAGGACCTCAGACAGCAGGGGTGGGGATGGGGCAGCCCGAGGCCTGGTCTTGAAAGCTTAACACCTTCCTCACCTTGCCTGGTTCGGGCAAGCCCGGCACCTGCAGGATGTGAGAGGCTGCGGGATGGTGAGCCGCTGCCTGGGCTGTAGCCTATTCCAGAAGATTGAAGACTGAAGATTCAGATGCCACTCTCCACTCTGCCCTGTCCTCCTTTCGTGCATGGGACCACAGATTTTCTTTCTTCTTCTTGGTGCAGGACTATCCCAAGAACAGGCACCCTGGCTGGAGCAGAGGGTCTGTGGCGTATCATGCAGGTGAATAGAGGGCTACCTGGACAGGCAGGATTGTGGGGACACAGAGACTTAGGGACACCCATTTTCCTGGTCCCCTCACACACAGCCTCTTCCCTACTGCTGGCTGATCGCCCCCTCCCAAGCTCACGGTGCTTTCTCCTCTGTGTTTTTCCTCCCAGCCCTGAAAGCTAGGGGAGCGGGCAGGGCGGGAGATCTGGGCCCAGACTGGACATTCCAGGCCTCTGAGTTGGCTCCCTCCGTGCCCTTCCTGCAGATCCTGTAGAGTCTTCGTTTTCTGTTTTTGGTCTGCTTGATTTGCTTCAGGGCTTTCTTTAGAAGAGGACTGAGCCTTGAGTTCCTGGACCTGCCTCTGCCCTTCCTGCCCCGGACGTCATTACTTCCCTGTGGGCCCTCTGCTCTCTTCCCACTAGTCCCCTGGGGGAGTTTCCCCTTTAGCCCCTTGAGCTGAGGGACATTGTATCTCTTTTTTTAATTTGGTGCCTCCTTCGCACATTTCTCTCCTCATTTTTGTTTCACCTTGTCTCTTCCCTTCCTTGGAACCAGCCAGCGAGGGGGTAGGGAAGTGTTTAACTTCAAGCAGGGGCCACTTGGTGGGAGGCAGGGGGTGCGTAGCGTCAGCTCCTCCTCCTTCAAGTCTGTCCTCTCCCCTGTCTCCAACAGATGACGGGAAGATCTTCCATGGCAGTGGCGTGGGGGACCCCTTTGGGCCACGCTGTTACAAAGGGGACATCATGGGCTGTGGAATCATGTTCCCCCGGGACTACATTCTGGACAGTGAGGGTGAGTAGGTGTGAGTGGCCAGCCAGCCTGCTCAGGGCAGAGGGTGGGGGAATACCGCAGGAGCTCAGGTTTCCTGGTCTCCTAGGGGACAGTGATGACAGCTGTGACACAGTGATCCTGTCCCCAACTGCACGGGCTGTCCGCAACGTCATGTACCTGCATCAGGAAGGAGAAGAGGAAGAGGAGGAAGAGGAGGAGGAAGAAGATGGAGAAGAAATAGAGCCAGAGCATGAGGGCAAGAAGGTGGTGGTAAGTAGGGGAGAATTTATGGTGGGACTAGGTTCTTGGGTCTGGGCAAGGGCTGAGTGCTAGCGGAGAACAGAACTCAGAGCCAGGATAGGAAAGAGGGAAGGTCTGGTGCTGCTCTCGGGGGGTCTTCTGGGGTGGCAGGGGCTGTTGAGATGGGGAGGCTGTGGTTGGGAGGCTGTTTTCCAGCCTCAGAGCGCCCTCTTGTGGTTGCTTCCATTTCACCCTAACTGTGTCCAGCCCCTGCCGGGAGCTGTGTATGGCTGGGGTTTGGCCTGGGGTTCAGCATGATCAGAGAAGAGGCCAGAGCCTGCTGGCTCCATTCTCCCCAATTGCTCCCCAGGTATTCTTCACGCGGAATGGCAAGATAATCGGGAAGAAGGATGCTGTTGTACCTTCTGGAGGCTTCTTCCCCACCATTGGAATGCTGAGCTGCGGGGAGAAAGTCAAAGTAGACCTGCACCCCTTGAGTGGCTAGGCCTTTTCCAGGCTGCCCGTCTCCCTCTTCTCACCCTTGCCGGCCACATGCTCAGTTCCTGACTCCCCGAGGACTTGCTCGCCCAGCAGGCCCTGGGACGCACAGTCAGTCGCTCTGCCCTACCAGCCCAGGCCCGTCAGGCTCCTCTGTGCCCACGTTTCTGACCTGTGCCACGCCCTGTTCTGGTTGGACAGAACAGGTCCAAAGAAGGGTGTTGCCATGGGTGGGTCCCGCTGGCTCAGGTGAGGGGATGTCTGGATCCTCTTTCCTTTGGGCTCCATGTGAGGGAGAGGAGTGGGTGCCTGTCTCAGCTGCTGTTTGGGTGTGATGCTTTGCCTCTCCCCTGCCTCCCCAGTATTTCTCCGTGGATTCTTCTTTTTTGTTCCCTGTCCTTATTGTGGGAACCGGTTGCTGCTGTCACCCCCGTGACGGGGTTAGGGGGCCTCTCTTGGGCCATCTCTCTCGTTTCATTGGCTGCTGCCTCAAGTCCTCTAGGGTCTCCATTCTTTCCCCTGAGAGCTGGCTCCCCCACCCCTCCTGCTCAGGCACCCACAGAGAATCTGAGTCTCTGGCTTCCCCCCCCCCGACACCCACATGGGGGGGTGCCTGTTGCATGTTTAAGAGAGAGGGGCTGTGAGGTGGCAGGACACTGGGCCTTTGCTCCTCTCGCCCCTTCCACCCGCTCTTCGCCTGTGGCGCCCATGTCCCTAGCTCCCTAGGATGGAGGCTGAGGCTCTGGGGCACATCTCTGTTGCTGTGGCGAGGGCAAGACCCCAGAGCCTGAGCTGGGTAAGCCCAGGGGGGCAGCTGGGCCCCTCACTCTCCTTTTCCTGCCCCTGCTCCAGCCCTGTGCCCCAGCTTGCTGCTTGTGCCAGTTGCCTGTTTTGCTTCGGTGTTGGATTCTAGCGCTTACATATGTCTGCCCCTACCAAGCCCTCATATCTCCTTCCACCCCCTCGACCCCTGAGCCCCTCCCCATAGCAGTGACTTCTGGGAGGAAGAGGGAGCAGGAGCTGTTGGCCTTGGTTTGCACAGAGTAGGTAGGGCTGTGGGGAAAGCGGGCGAGCTGCGGTGCTGCTGGGGCCCCCCTTGGCCCTCCCTTCAGGCCCTGCACTATGATGTATGAAATGTATGTACAGACCAGAGATGTTTATATAGCCAATAAAGATGGAGTTTCCGTATTTATCAGCATGGCGAGAATCGGAATCCTTTCCAGTATCTAGGGCTAGGGACAGGGCCAGAGGGTAGGATGCAGCCGAGGGCAGCTTGCTCACGGGAAGATGTGGACCAGTGTTAGGTCAGGGATGGGAATCATATATGTTCCATGGACCTGGCTGTGGGCCTGGGGCCTGGGATGCCCCATTCCTGTGAATAAGGCATGACTCCAACTAAAGTTTATAGAAATTCTTTATTATTAGACAAAAATAGACTCTCTTTTTTCCCCTATTCATGTGATCCCACTCTGATCTCTGCTCAGGGGGGAGGCAGAGGAGGGAGTGACTTGCTCCCCACCCCTCCCCTCTCTCCCTACCATGCTGGGACCTGCAGCTGGGTGGGACTGGCAGGGCCCGACTCCCCTGGAGGGCTGATGTCTGCTGCAGGTTGGGCTGTCCTGACCCCCTTCGGGGCCCAACTGCTGATGCTGCCTCACCCCTCACATGCCCATCTCTGCCATCTGCTCACATGCAAGGTCATCTCATGGGCCTGTCCACTTAGCTTAGCAGGCTGGGGGCAGGGAAGGAGAGCAACATCCCAGGCCGATGCCCACTCCCCATTCCTCAGGGAGGGTGCTGGCTCCCGGGTTTCCTGGGTCCAGGCCAGGGAAAGTGAGGGCTGTGGGGTGCTGGGAGGGGTGCAGTGTTGACGTGGGCTCCTAGCTGTGGCCTTCCTTCATTTTCTCTGGCCCAGTAGAACTTTGGTGATGAAGGTGACAATGGCGCTTGCAGGCTGATCTGGGTCAAGTTCTGCAAAGAGGTGACACACATTCTCCCAGGGGCTTCCCGGCTTCTTGGCCACGAAACCAAAGATCCTAGGGGGACAAAGCCAGGGTGGGGAGGGGCCTTAGCATTCCTTGCACAAAGGAATGTAGCTGGCTTTGGCAGGCTGACTCAAATGCCAGAGTTGGGGGAGATGGAGGTGCCCTGATCCCCCAGAGGGAAGAGACTAGATTCATGGGGGAGGCTTACTTGGAGGTGGTCCCGTCTGGGTTGGTCCATCTGTAGAAGGAGAAGAACTGTGAAGGGGTGCGCCCCAGGGGATAGCCACTGAAGGCGCTGGGGCTGGGGCCTGGTGGGACCCTGGGGCTGTGGGGAAAAAGGGTTCGGAAGGGGGTTCACCTCCGGTCCTGAGGGTCAGTGCTGGAGAAGGTGATGCTGTTCACTGGATAATGGCGGCGAAAGAAGAGCCTGCAAGGAGGAGGATGAGGAGGGTCACACTCAGAAATCAGGGCCTGCAGGGGCCTTAAGCACAGGGCTTCACAGGGACCCCATGCAAGGCTGGGTGTACAGACTCACTTCCTCTGGTTGTCTGTCAGTGTGATGCCCTGGGCTGAGACCTTGAAGTGGACAACAGCTGGTGTCGGGCGGGGGCTGCAGCTCAGAGCTGCAGAGCTGGCACGGGCCACAGCTTGGGGGCCCGTGAGTGACTCCGTCTCCACTGAGGTCAGGTAGAGCACACTGCAGGCTGCAGGAGCACAGAGTGGGTCGGGAGGGAGCGCTGGCCCCCTAGTCCCCCACCCTACCAGCTCTTGCCCATTCCCTAGCTAGTGCTGTCAAATGCATTAGAATCACACAGGTGACTTGTCTACAGCAGATTCTACCAGACGACAGTCAGCAGCGCTGGAAAGAGGCCTGAGAATCTGCATTATAACGAGGCTCTCCACCCCGACCTGCCCATGATCCTCGTGTCCACAGGACTTTGGGAACCTAGGCTGAGGACCCTCTTTCCCACCCTCTACCAATACCTTCATGGGTCAAGTGCATCTACCAGGGCCCACCCACCTCAAGGCCTCCCAGTGCCCCATGTCCTGTATCTGTAATGCCCCCTCAGTGCCCAGGGAGAGGGAGAGGAGGGAGAGGGCTTTACCGGCACCCTGACGCAGGAGGTCTGCCGCTGTGCTCATGTTGCTGGGCACTGGAGCCTCTGGGGTCTCTTCCAGAGGATCTGGGAAATGAGGCCAGCAGGGAAGGTCAGAGGGAGGGGCGGTCCCAGGGAAAGGCTGCGAGCCAGGACCTCTGGATCCTGCCTTTGGCTGCTGGGGGTGGGGGAAGGGGGGGGACAGGTGACCAGACACCCACCTTTACTGGGAATGCGTAGGCAGCAGGGCAGGGAGATGGGGGAGATGGAGTGCTGGGAGACCAGGGCGGACAGGCTGCCTGTGAGGGAGGAGGTGAGAGAAGTCCCAGGTGCCCACAGTCGCCTTCAACTTGCCCTTCCACCCTGCTGAGACTCCCTGGCCTCACCCTATGGCAACCCCAGGTAGCCGTCCCTGGACTCCTGATGCTCACCGAAGTAGGGCTCACTGGGACAGCCCTTGATCTTCACCCCTTTGGGCCCAGTCTCAATGAGGAAGTGGCGGACCAGCTGTTCCAAGGGGTCTCCTGAGAGGAGCGGAGGGGAGAGTAAGGCTTTCTCAGATTCCATTCCCAGGTTCCTCCCTGACAAAGGGATTCTGTCCCGAGCAGCTGAGGTCTTTTCCTGCCTCTCCCCGCCAAGCCACAGAGTGGCATGACCCGCACCCCACCCCCACCCGGGCCTGTTATCTTGTCAGGTCTGGCCATTCTGTACCTTTCCAGGGCTGGGCGCTGGGTGGAGGCGTGGCCACCTTGAGGGCCAGACCATAAGCTCCTTGGAATGAATGACTGTCCCTGATCAGGAAGGCCCCAGGGTCCTTGTCCTTCAGCAGGGCAATGGCTGCAGGGTAGGTAGGTGGCGAAGAGAAGTTTTCATAGTGGCTGACCCAGCCGCATGAAGCCCTGCTCCTCTGCCAACAAGCTCCCCGGGCTGTTTTGCCCTTACAGCTGCGGTGGTGGCAGGGGTCTGGGGACAGAACTTTAGAGTTCCCAGGGGCTTTGACAATGATGAATCTTGGGCCCAAAGCCCAGAGTCACCTGCTGGTGAGAGGCTTAGTCAAGGTAAACACAGCTGAGATGGGAGGAGCCAAGGGCTTCAAACAGGATGGGACTTAGAGGCCAAGACAGGAGGCCTGGACGGTGGGGTTGGTGAGGGCATGCTGCTTCTCACCTTGGTCACGCGACAAGTGTGGCTTGTACCAGAACTTGGATGTATCTTGGACAAACTTGACATTGCTCTGGCTCTCTTGCATGGGAGGCTCTAGGACAAGGAGGGACTGAGTTCAGACCCCAGGGCTCCCCAGGCCCCATGCCATGCCCCTCCCTGGGAGAAAGGCTTCTCTCAAGGTGGCCCCACCCCAACTAAGGCCTTTGTACCTGGGGGTTGGGGGGCACTATCTGGGAGCAGAGGTGCAAAGGTGACATGGTGACTGGTGCCTCTGGCTGGTGGTGATGTCTGCTCTGGGCCCCAGGGTCCTGGCTGTTGCCCAGGCCCCGGCAGGTGGCGTTTCTCGGGAAGTGGGGGCTGGGTGAGGCCATTGGTGTCATAGGCTGCAGCCAGGGGGAAGGCGGGTGTGGGTGAGCTCTGAGGTGGCTCCGGGCTGGCCACAAGCCAGGGCACCTGGGTAGGCACAGGCGTCAGGGGGGACCCATCTGGGCTGTCTGGGGGGCCTTGAGGGCCCTGCCAGGGGGTGTGGCAGAGACGAGGCAGTGTGGTGGGCACAGGGCCCTGGGGACTGGCACTGTCTGAGCGGCCCCCTGGGCTCCTTTCCTGAGGCCAGTCATTGGGTGAGCTGGGAGGGGACGTCGGGGAGCAGGGGCTGGAAGCCGGAGGCTCAGGCCCACTTCTCGCTGGCAGCTCAGGAGCCTTTCCAGGGCTTCCCTGGGAAACAGGGGGCAAGGCCTCGCCAGGACCCAGTCTCTGAGTGGGCGCCAAGGTGGGGGATCTGGTGTCCTGTCGTCTGGTGCTGCAGGATGGAAGGGCAGATGGTCAGCAGGGCCCCCGCTGGGAGCTGCCACATTCCCAGCCTTCATCGTCTGCTTGGACAAAGAAGCGCCCAAGCACCCTGGCCCTCTGCGAACCTCTCCTTGCCCTGGACTGGGCTGCTGGTGTGCAGGGGCGTGGAGGGACCAGACAACTCTGAAGAGGCACCGCACTGGGCTTCTCGGGGAGACCGAGGCAGCGTGCTGTGCCCACTGGGGCCCTCCCTCCAGGACACTGGCTCAGGTGACTCTGCAATGAAGGGGAGAGGAGGGGTGTGAGCAGGAATAGGCCCTCCTGTCTGGCTTAGTTCTTTCTCACCCTGTGCCCCCTTGACCTCCCCATCATCTTCTAGAACCCTCCTCTACCCAGGGAACTCCCCACTCCCGTGCCCTCACCTGCAGAGGCCAAGGGTCCTGCTGAGGCCAGGTGCCCAGGCAGTGGGTACCTGCTCCCTCCTTCCTCCGCAGGGATCTCGTAGCTCAGCTTCCTGGATTGCGGGTAGGGTGGGCTGCCCGGGGAAATGGAGCCAGCCCGTGGGGAGTGGGCACCAGGGCTGGGATACCCTCTGCCCTCGCCTGGAGAGCCACAGCTGTGAGGCACGCGGCCATATGTTGGGCAGTAACTGGGAACTGCTCCTCCACAGCCATATGTCACCAGGGCAGGGTAGCCTGGATGCCCATACCTGCCCTCGGGGCACATGGTGTAGGAGCAGCCCTCGTGCCCTTCCTCGCCCGCCTTGGGTGGCTTCAGGCAGTTGTACTCGGGCATCGGGGCATGGTGATGCCCATAGGCAGGCACTAGCAGAGGCAGCGGGTGCCCCGGCCGCACTGGGTGCAGGAGAGGCTTGCCCGCCTCGCTCGCCCACCCCTCGCCAGCCTCCCTCTCCAGCCGCAGTCCATACAGGGCTGCTGTGGGCAGCGCCAGCTTCTCCTCACAGGCTGGGCAGGAGCATAAGGCAGGCAGCACGGGGTCCTCCAGGATGACCACCTCCCGGTAGCCTGGGGAGCGGTAGCTGAAGTCCCCATTGGCTTGTTTCCCCATTGGCTCGGGGGCGTAGGGGTACGGCCCCTCGGACAGCGATCGGCAGAGGCGCCTCTTCTCCACGGAGGTCTCGGCATAGCCCTGGGGGGGCCCCTCATAGCCCCCATAGGCCAGCCGTCGCCTTTCCAGGGTTCCTTCTGGCCGGTAGTAGCCCCCATTGGGGACGCCACAAGGCTCCCGGTAACCCTGGCGGCAGGAGCAGTGGCGGCTAAGGCCAGGCCTATGGCCTGAGTACACTCCAAGGAGGGGGCCTCCGCCCATGGGGGGCTGCTCTTCGTCGTCTAAGATGGCCGTCTCGCGCCCAGCCCCCCGGCCCCCACTGGCCACTCCACAGCCTCCCAGGAGGCGATCTAGCTCCTGCCGTTCAGCAGCTGTAGGGGGTGGCCGGCCAGGGGACTCAGCAGCGGGCTCTGTGGTCAGTGTGGATGAATGCCCGGAGTCACTGCTGACAGAGAGCATGGGGGGTGGGGGTGGCTCCGGAGAGGGTGCCGGTGGGGTCTGGCGGGGGGCCCGCTGCACCTGGGCATAGGGACTGCCATCCAGGGGGCCCCGGGTGTGGGTCAGGGAGCCTGGGTGGGGAAGGCAAGCAGGGAAAAGGGAGAGAGAGAGTTAACGCAAGGGGACAGGTGGGGACTCTTGCTGGGGTACCCAGGGGTATCTCTTGGAAGGGGGCTCTCCCTGCCCCCCAATTGCCACAACCCTGCACCTCCCACCCCGCAGTCCTGCCTCACACACCATCCACACTGTCCTCATGGTACTGGTTGAAGTTCTCGTAGGAGTCCCAGCGCACGGCAGGCTCTGCGGTGTTGTAGTCAACAGACACCGAGGAGTCATTCCGTGGCGTGTTACCTGTGGAAAGGCCACCAGGTGTGGAGGAGCAGGGCAGATACAACCTTCAGTCCCCAGCCCAAGCCCCACTTTTACCTTTGACCTTCTCAGGGCTAGAGGAGAAGACAAACTCCACCGAGGCTTGGAAGGGGAACCTCTCATCTGTGGGGAGTGGACAGTGAAGAGTCAGCCAGGCCTTTGGCCCACACCATGCTCTCCCGCCTGCTGCCACCTGCCTGCCCTCACCTGGGCTCCCTCCCCATGCCACTTGTCTCAGACTCACCAGTCCAGGCCTCATCCAGTTGGTCCTTGGGGAAGGCGAGCCGTGGTCCATGGATGGTGCACGTGTGGAACTGGACTCGGAACACGAGGGTCCGGTCTGTGCCACGGCCACCCTTGTGATAGCATGTGACCTGGGTGAGAGGCGGGAGGCTGGGGGTGAGACCTCATGTCCTCTTCTGTGTTTCCACCCTGGGGAGTGCCTGGTCACAGCTTCTGCCCTGTCTCAACTTCAACGTGACCTCCCTATTTGGCCTCCAATCTGTCTTGATTTGGTGACTCAACAGGTGACTGTGCCACTGATAGGATGCACCCCCCACCCCCACCCATCCTCTGGTCTCTCCTGGTTGCCTGGACCCCTCACCATGACGTCGCCTTTGAGGAGGAGTGCTGGCTCCAGGCTGATGCAGAGCTGTGGGGGACCAGGGCCTGCAATGTGACTGTGGGGGAGACAGGAGAAGGCAGAGTGGTGCAGAGGTGGCTATGCACAGTAAGGAGGGAGCTGGGAGATCAGAATCTGACCCTAAGTGGCCTTGATCTGAGCCTCAGCTTCCCCATCTATACAATGGACTCCATGGTAGTATTAGCTTTCAGGTACAGTGGCTGGAGCTGAAGCCCAGCTGTCTGGGGAGGCTAGAGAAGGAGGAATCCGAGGAGTGGGGGTGGGAGGGAAGGACTGGCCAAGAGGTGTCAGGGACCTGCGACTAGGGCACTCACTAGACTCCAGATGTGTAGACGAGCTGCATGGACTGGTAGATTTTGAGGAAGGGCTGGAAGCCTGGTGGGGTACAGGAAAAGGCACGTGAAAGGTGCTGCGTAGAGAGGGGTAGCTCTCCCCATGGAATGCATCTCAAGTGGACTCACCTGTGCCGGGTTCGAAGGCCGGCAGCATGGGCACGAGCACGTAGTGCAGGAAGAGAGGGCTGCTGTTCATTCTGATAGAGCCGGAGAGCAGCCCACTGAAATAGCTGATGTATCTGGCAGAGGGTGCGTCAAGGAGAACATAAGCCCCTTGCTTTGGAGGTCACCTTGTATCAATTCAATGATGCATATGCCCACACACCCCTGGAAGGCCTGTCCTTCTCAGCACTTCCCTCCCATCTTCCAGCTCACCAGAAAGTTCTTCCTTGCATCTAACCTCAATCCCTCTTGCTCCTGCAAAGATTCTGTACTTGCTGCTACCTCTGCCTAGAAATCCCTTCCCCCAGATGTCTGCTTCATGTTTGGATGCAGCCCCTCACTGTCTTTCACAGGCTCAGCTTTGTTTTCTTCATAGAACTTGTCATCCAAAATGATCTTATCTATTTATTCACAGGTTTATTGACTTCTACTCTTCTAGCTGTAAGCTTCATGAGAGCAGGGACCTTGTTTGTTCTGAATTCCCAGCACTGGGTACAGTGCCTGGCATGTAGGAGTTGCTCAATTAAGGGATGCTGCAGGAACGAGAGAACCTTGGCCCTGGTCACCCTGGAGGGGGTTGTTCCTCTGGCCCATCCCCACTCAGGCTGCTCACCGGCGCTGGGAGGGCTGCAGTTCTGTGGCCACCTTGTCCTCGCAGAATTTCCGCATGGTAAGAGTAGCCAGTGCTTGGTCCGCCCTGGGGAGAGCAAGGCCAGTGTGGGGGATTAGGGAATAGTATCCGTCCTTGCCTCCCATCCCTAAGACCCAGGGGAGGGAGGAGAGATGTGACCCACTCCCCCAAGTCTAGAGGAAGTCCAGAGTGGTGGTAAAGAGAACTAGAAGCCCCACATACAGTCACTTTACTAGTTGTTGGGCTTCAGGTAATTATTCCCTGAACTTTAGTTTTCTTATCTGTAAAATGGGGCCATAAGACCATGCTATGGGTTGAATTCCTCAAAAGATATGTACCTCGCAATGTGACCTTATTTGGAAATAGGGCTGTTGCAGACATAATTAGTTAAGATGAGATCATACTGGAGTAGGGTGGGCCCTTAATCCAATATGACTGCTGTCTGTACAAGAAGAGAGGAAGAGACACAGAGACACAGACACACAGGGAGAACGCCAGGTGATGATGGAGGCAGAGATTGGAGTGATGCATCTGCAAGCCAAGGAACACCAAGATTGCTGGCCACCACCAGAAGCTAGGAAGAGTCAAGGAAGGAGTCTATCCAGACTCTCAGAGGGAGCATGGTCCTGCTGACACCTTGATTTTGGACTTCTACCCTTCAGAACTGTCAGACAATAAATTTCTATTGTTTTGAGCCACCCAGTTTGTGGTACTTTGTTATGGCAGCCCTAGGACACCAATTCAGATCAGCTGCTGGAGACAGTGGTGAAGTACAAGTGATAAAAAGGAGGTAAAAATGTCAGGTTTACAGCAAAGGGCTCTCTGAACAAAGAGATGGCCTCCAGGGGAGATGGGTTCATAAAAGACCAGCTGGAGGAAGGGCCAAGGGGGAAGGGGCTACGTGGGCTTTGGGGAGCCTCACCCGGCAGAGATCTTGCTGTAGTGCATGTAGGCAGAAACGATGACCCCGAGCTTGCCCTTGCTTCCCTGAGAGGCAGAGAGACAGGGATGGAGGGCCTGCTGGGGTCCCAGGCTGAGGGCACCCCAGCCCTGCGAACCCAAGGTCCCATCTCACCTTGCAGTACAGTACGACCACGTGCTGCGAGTCAGCACTGAGCCACATCTCCATGGCTTTGCAGATGGAGCACAGCTTGTCCAGGGGTGGGGCATGAAGCTCAGGCCAGCCAAAGTCCTGGACCTGGGGAGTGCAGGGGTGCAACTGGGGGCGGGGGCCAGAAACAAAGAGAGAAGGGTGGGGGTGGAAAAGGGACAGAGCATAGGCATCGGGGGCAAGGTCGGGGCCTACTGGTTGTCCATGATAGCCTCAGCACTTTCTTTACCCATGCAATGGGCTGATACCTGCAGCACCAGGTTCTGAAGTGTCACCAGTAATATGTCATATGGGAAAGTGCTTAAGAATGAAGTAGATGCCAGTTGCTACTGTGAATAACCAGGAGGCTCGGGGCGGCTTGGTTTAATGGCTGGGCAGGCCGTCTCCCTCCTACCTTGGGGTTTAGGCGGGTCAGGTCATGCCTTCTCTCGGAAAGGTTGAAGAGCTGAAATAAAGGAAGAGGGCTTTAGACGGAAGCGACCTGAGGCAGTGAGGAGCGGTGAAGGCGGTCGCTAAGCAAGGATCTTCCTCTAAAACAATGTTGCTCAGGCCCGACCTAGCCGCCACTGCCCAATCGCCCGCGTTCCGGCTTTCTCCGCTCGGCTGCGGGCGGCACTCAGGAGCCCGCCGGGCCCCGCCCCCCGCTCTGGACCCGCCCCCTGGCCGCCTCGCCTCCGCTGGTTCGACATCAGTGAGCAGCCTCGCCCATCTGAACCTCTCAGCCCTCTCATTGGTTGACTCCGGCAGGTCCCGCCCCTCACCAGGTACTTGTCGCGGTGTTTGGATTGCAGCACGTGGGCCAGCTCGCGCAGGTGGCCCCGGTGCCGCTGTTCGTCGGGCCGCGCAGGGAAGGCGGCTGCCAGGATGCGCTCAGTCACGTAGGTGAGGTCCAAGTCCCAGCGCCGCTCCATGAGTGGGTCCAGGCTGAAGCTCCTGGGAGGGGCGAAGCCTACGTGAGGAACGGACGGGCGGGGCACCCAGAGGTGGCTAGCGTGATGGGAGGGTGTCTGATGGACTGCAGGTGAGGCCTAGCTGGGTCCTGAGAGTGGGTGGGTCCGGAGGGAGAATACCGCTTTGGGGCAGGGGCTGTCCCAGGGAGCTTAGTTGCTGTGTGGGCCCCCTTCCATCGCCCCCTACCCCGCGCCCTCGCTTACCTGGGCAGAGAGCTTCGCTGCTTTGAGTGGTTCAGAGATTTGGTGGATCCCTGGTGGATGACAAACAGCGTCTGGACATCTCTTTGGGTACCCCTCCCCCATTCTAGGCTCCCCACTCCAGAGATCCATGCACTTTCATCTTCAGGAAACCTAGGTCCTTACTCCCAGAGCTACCTGCTTCCTCCCCTCTCTTCCAGCATCTCCTTACCAGGTGCTCTATGCGCCTGACTGGGGCGGTGTTTCGCCGCTAGAGGGAGATGAGGGAGGAAAAGGGAGTGGTTAGGGCCAGGGCAAGACCATAATGGGCCTGGGGATGGTGGGAGGGCATGTCAGTGTCCTCGTGAGGGGACAGGAGTCCAGTTCCCAGCAGGCCCAAGAGGAAAAGAACAACAGAGGGCTCACATGTTTTTTTCCTTCCCCCTCAGGGTGACCAATACCCCCATCAGTTCGTTCAAGGTAATCTCCTGGGGGCCCTCTCTGGGGCCAGACCTCTAGACAGTGCAGCCAGGTTCCTTGCCTTCCCCAACCCATCCCAGAGCACACTTACCAGCTCCGCCGGAGGCAAAGCCTGACAGGACGATGTCACCTGGAAGGAGACCTGAGTAAGGGTCTGAGCTCCTGGTGAAATGGGCTTCCCTGGACTTGAGGATGGGGCAACCCCTCAGCTTTAGCAAAAAGGTGGAGGGGCTGTCAGTGGATGGGCGCAGGCTCCAGCTGAGGTTCGTCTATTTAAGGGAGCCTCTCCTCTGGCCTCTCGATCCCCCACCCCCTGGGCCCCCCATGTGTTGCTCTTGGCTCTCAGCCCCCTGCCCACACAGACCCCCATTCATCCAGCTGTAGGGCAGGAGTTATATATAGAGGCATGCAGGCAGGCCATGGCCAGGGACGGACACTGGCCTCTTTCACTGGGAGACCCCACCCCTGGGCACACAGCTCCCCACAGCCAGCACCAGGGCCCTGGGACCCGGCTCCCCTGCACTGCAGGAGGACCAGGGAACCTTTTCAAAGATAGGGCTGTCTCAGGTCCCCAGTGGACAGTGGGTGCTATCTACAGCTTGTACCTGAAAAGGCCTAGTTTTTCCAAGCCCAGGACAAGGCCCACCCAGGCATCCTGAGGACCCTTCCCCAGAGGGAAGGCACAGCCCATCCGGCTGCCCAGTCTCTGAAATCCTGCTCCCCCCACAGCCACCCCACCCTTCCTCCTCCTCATTCTCCTCCTCTTCCCCACCCCCTATCCTCTTGCCAGCTGCAGCCTGGGCACAGCACCAAGACAAACGCTGTCTCACTGTCCACCCGCCTGGGCCAGCCCTCCAGGGGATGGGGTAGCATGGTTCTTAAAGGGCCAAGTACAGCACCCCCTCCCACCCTGGAGGGGTTCCCCAGTGATGAGAGGGGTGGAGGTGAAGGGTGGATGCCAGTGTGGTTGGAGAATCCTGTTTGGGAGGAGGAAGGGACCCCAGACCCCCCTCCCTCCATAAGGTATAACCAGGTACCCACCTTTGCTTCACATTTTCTGTGTGTTGCCATCTTGCAAACTAGAGGGCAGGAGGTGGGGGGAGTGCAGAGGAGAGGGGTTAGCAGGGGCCTGTTGAGGCAGTGAAGGAATGGCCCTCCCTCATCTCCCCAGGTGCTGGAACCAGACCCTGGGACTTCCCGACTCCAGCCGCACTGGGCTGGCTGAGGTTGGGAAGCAGGGGGAGAGTTTGAGGGAAAAGCGTGGCCAGTGGAATACTGGTGCCCAGGCCAGGGGTAATGTTCTAGGGTGTGGATGGGGTGAGGAGGAAGAGAGGGAGGGAAGCCCCCAGTCACAGGTCAGGATGGGAAGGTGGTAAAGTACTGGGTTGTGGAGGGTGTCTGTCATGGGAACCAGGGCTCTTGGCTATTATGGTGCCTAATCCAGGAGCAGCAGATTGGTTTAGGTTGTGTGGGTTGGCCTGCTGGAGTTGTGCAACACAGTGTGTGAGGGTGGAGGGTCTCAGAATCACAGGACAGAGTGCCTCACCTCTGCACGAGACACCTGTCCCATCGATGGTCACCTTGCACACTGCACAGACTGGAGGTTTCTTCCGGAAAGCCTTCTCGCGGAAGCTATGTGGCTCAGCTTTCCTAGGCTGGGGGTGGAGGGACAAACAGATAGAGGTGTGAGCTTCCAGTGGGCCCATCTCCATCTCCGGGACTTGGCAGTGACCTTGCCAGCACTGGTTTCCTTCTTCCTCCATCCTGATCAAGCCCCCAAAACCATAGGATGCACTTGCCATAGCTGTTCCAGGGTGGTTGTAGGGTCTGTCCTTGACTGGAATCTGACCCCTTGCGTCACCTTCACTAGGTCAGCTCCTCCCCAAGGGATCACTTAGGTCCCTCATGTGGCCCTGGTGTGTGATGCCCTGTGGTCACTGCCAGCCCAAATGCTAGCTAGGCTTTCCTCCTGGGGGGAGGGTGTGTGCAGAGTGAGCAGGGGGCCGGCAGACAGGCGAGCTGTATGTCAGTTCTGTAGCACCCAGACTGAGCCGGTAAAAGTAGCCTCAGCCAGTCCTGCTCCCCTAGCTCCTGCTGTCCCCATGCTCCAGGCAGCTGACACGCCCCCTCCCCCACGGTCAGAACAACATGTTTACTCATTGTGCATTGAGGCGATAGACAGCAATTGTGTAAGTGGGGGCGGTAAAGCTGGGGGGAGAAACAGAAGCAGGACACTGAGGAGACAGACAGTTAGCTGCCTTGCTGCCTTTGGATGTAGTGAGCTGTGACGCTGCCGCCCCCCACCTGGGGAAGTTCAAGTGGGATTCAAGCATTGAACAAGGAGGGGTGGACCCAATTCCCTGTTTAGCCCCTCCCCACACAGAGGTTCAGTGATGCAGGAGGTGGGGATGCCCCCTCTGACCCAGGCCTGTCTCAGTCCCGTTCCTTCTCATTGCAGGTTCTCTCCAAACATCCTCTGCCTGGGTACAATTTGTCTCCTTGCCACCTTTCTCTTTTACCCATTTTTCTTCTCTGGAGTTTAAACTCCTGCTGCACTCTTTCCCCAGCCCTGCCCTAGTATCATCTCATGTCCTGAGCTGCTGCTTTTGGGGTAGGCTGAAAAGTGAGGAAAGGGAGTGATGGGGACCCAGGTAGCACCTCTGATTTCCTGTTCCTGGAACTTCTAGGATGGGCCAACCTTGGGGAACCCACTAGGACACTTGGGCGCATTTTGGCACTGACAGCATGTGTAGATGACCGTGGAAAGCAAACGTCCAGTTCTAAAGCCCTCCTGAGATCCGGCTCTTCCTGCCCTTTAGCCACCCCTATCCCATTTGCCAGGAACTTCCCGGACCAGGTAAGGAGCCTGATCTCTTAGCTCCGCCCTAGGACTCCAGGACAGTGCCTGGCAAAATCCTACAATGACATGTACCTGGGGCTCAGGCTTGGGGGCCAGGACCCCCAGGGTTGGCCCAGGCTATAGCAGGAAAGGTGACAGAGGAACAGAAATAGACAGCAGGAGCCACTCTAACCCAAACATGCCGTCTGTGGGTCACACCCCAGCCCTGGCCACCCTGAAGGGGCACAGTAATGAGGGAATGTGGGGCAAGGGGAGAAGGCTGAGGAAGCTGAAATTTGGAGAAGGGTCTGGCCTGATTCTTGGTCCCCTCCCCCACTGCCCATACCTCCAACCCCTGCTTGCCCAGCCAGCTGGCACTCCTACCCTGCTGGTGGCCCGGCTGCTGTCCCTCCTCCCCAGGGCTCTGAGCAGCCTCTCCACCGGGCCGCTGGACTTCATGGTGTCCGGCTGGGGTGCCGGCCGCCAGGCCTGAACAATGCTGGGGCCTGGCCCAGGGCTTCCTGAAAGCGGCTGCCTCCGCCGCTTCCCCTGGGCGGAGGGTAGGCTGTCTGGCTGGTGTGAGGAGCAGCCCGGCCCTGGAAGTGGAGGGAAGTGCAGGCGGGAAGGGGGCAGGTCGCTTGCTGTTCCAGGAAGTTGGGGGGAGGGAGGATGTGGGGGAGGCCAAGAGATCAGATTCCCAGGATCTACCCTGCTGGGAGTGTCAGCCCAGGATCCTTTGCACACCCTCCCTCCCCACTCTGGAGCTGCCCCACACACCAGGGCATCCACCCTATCCAGGGATCTGCAGGGATCCATGGTCCTGAGCCCAGTGGGGTGGTGGGGTGGGGTGAGAATTTCAATGTCAGGCAGGGCTTAAGGACCGGTGGGGAACACCATGTCCCAGCCAGCCTCCCAGCCTGAACTCTCAAGCTCTCTAGGGACTTCCGGTGGGGAGGGAGGAGAGCTGGGAACTACTGCCTGGAGGCCTAGGAGCTGGAGTATGTCCTGAGAGTCAGGGAAAATGGGACTCAAGGCCAGCTTCCTGCCTCAGTTTCACTAGCTATGAAGTAGGAAAAGGAAAAACTCATTGCCCACCCTTACCCCAATACACCTCGCAAGGCCAAGTTCCAGCCTGTAGGCTGCTTTGCCCACAGGAGCGATCCATTCTCATGCTGCAGCCTAAGGCATCCTGCTCTCTGCTCCCGATACAGTGCTCCTCCCTGCCCCCCACTCATCTATTACCTGGCTTTGTTTCAGATACCTCACAGATCCCTGGTCCCTCTTTCAAACCCTGAAACTTAGGTTCTCCACCCCACGTCCCCGGGGCTGGAGCCTCTCCCCATTGCCACTGCAAAGCCTGGGTACTACCTTCATGGCTTTCCTAGCTCTGCACTCCTGCCTCAGCTGCTGTCCCAGGGCCTGAGGACCGGACATAGGGACCCCTCCCAACACATACTCCACCCCCTCCATGGGCCTCCTGCCTCCCTCCTGGGAACTTGGCCAACTTCCTGTCCTGGGAGTCAAGGGAGGGAGGTGGATGGGGACTTGGAAAGGGGGGAGTAATCTTCCTAAAACATAAGGGGTTAATGGCCTGGAGGTCCTCAGCCCCAAGCCCTGGACTACAGCCCCTGGGACTGGCTGTAGTTGTCTCTTGAAAGAATGTGCAAATATGCCCCCCTCATTTGCATGGTATTTACTGAATGTCCCAGTACTCAGGCAACTCCCCCAGCTCTGGCTTCTCCCACAGGGTCCCTCCTCCTCCCTCTTACCCCTCAAGATGGTCTAATCCTGCATTTTCTGGGATGAGTGAAGCCCTGCTATGGGAGCCTACTTGGGACACTTTCTACGCAGAGCCTCTCCTGAGGCCTCAAGGAAGGCCCTCGAAGCTCCAATTCTCCAGGCCAGGAAGTCTGTCCCCAGGGGACCTTGGCCAGAAGGTGGCATCTGTGTGGCAGACCTGGGCCCCTAGCCTGTAACTAGAGAGGGGCACTGGCTCTGCAACCCACCCCTACCCCACCAGCCCTGGCTGTGTCCCAGGACATTCCAGGCCCTTGGCCAGTGTGGGCAACTGGGCCTGGCCTGGTCTAGCACCCAGCCCTGGGGGCCAAGGGGAATGGGGCACTATGGCAGGGTGGCGGGGTGGGGGGTGGCTTTTTTCTGCCCAGTTCCTGCCCCTGCTCTTGTGGCACATAGCCCTGACCAGGACCCCTTCAGCATGCTTCTGCTCCCGCTGCCTCCAGAGGGGCTGGCAGTCCCCTCACCTGGAATAGGTCCCTGAAACATCCTCTGATCTTCACGGGTCTCATGCTCCCCACCCAGGCCCAGCAAGGAGGTTCCCAGCAGTGACTGCAGTGAGAGCTGGGGGCTCACTAAATCCTGTGTTGGGTGGTCCCTCTGAGCCTGAGCCTGAAAGGAAAAGTAGCTCCCTTGGGAAGGCATGGCCAGACCCCCTTGGACCCTCACCCTCCTCCTGCCTGGAACATTCCAGAGCCTGTCAACCTCTCCCCCAGCTGGGCCCCCTCTCACTCCAAGCCTTGGGTTTGTTTGGAGAAACCCCTCCACCCACACCCCCCTTCCTGGAAATAGCTGTGGTTGGAAGAGAGGCTGAGAGCCTGGGAGCCTGGCCGCAGGAGGAGGGTGGTGGAGGAGGGGTGAGGCCCAGGGAAGGAGTGAGCAAGTGCGGGCGGGCGGGGGTATATGGGTGTTCCCAGAGGGATCTGAAGGATTGAGGGCAGAAGCAGAAGGGGGCCGATGAGTGGGACTGGCAAGTTGAATCAGCCTCATCTGTGCTCACTTACTGCCTCAATGTCCCAGATGTGAAGTAGGAAAGGAAAACACTCGCCCGCACTCTGCCAGGCCAGGGCCCAAACGCTGCTGGCAGCTCCTGCCCAGGCACCGGGTAGGTGTGCAGCCACCACCAGGGGCCACGATGCTGGAGGAGCGGCGCCTCGTGCGTGGCGGGACAGCGCAGCACCCCGCCGGGCGATGTGTGCGTCCAGGGCGCGGGAAGGCGTGACGGCCAAGTGGAGTGGGACTGCGGCCATGCCCCGCCCCCTAGTCACCTTCTCGGCCTCCAACTGCCCCCAGCTCGCCGCGGCTTACCCCATGGCGGAACCCCCAGTCCCGGCTCGGGCCCCAGCCCTGGGGCGCGCCCCCTTGCCCCCTGGTGGCCCCGCGCCCCCTGGTGCCGGCCCCTGGCACTGCCCGCGCGGCCGTGACGCAGAGGCCGCCGCCCGCCGGCCCAGCGCGGCGCGGCCACTCACCTGCGGGGGGCGCCCGGCGGGGCGGGGGCGCGCCGGGGCGGGGCAGCAGCAGGGGGAACCCCCGGGCCAGCCCATCCCGCCCGGGCCCGCATCAAGCGGGACGCGGAGGCGGAGGCGGCGGCTGGAGCGGGCGCGCCGCGCTCGGCTGGGCTCCCTCCCGCCCCCGCCGCGCCCCGTGCCCGCGGCCGCCCTCTCCTCCCTCCCTCGCTGCTCCCCTCCTTCCTTCCCCGGCTCCAATCCCCACGTTCCGCCCGCTCCCCGCCCCTCGTCCTCCTACTTTCCTCCTCTTCTCCCCACCTTCTCCCGGGAACCCACACTCACAAAGAGCTGAGCGGAAAGAGGGTGCAGAGACTGGCAGAGAGGCTGAGTCAGGAGAGATGGAGGACAGGAAGAGACAGAGATGGGGAGAGAGAGCTGTAGAGACCGACACGGAGAACACAGGGACGGGGAGAGACCCAGAGATGGCGACAGATAGTGGAGGAGAGACTGACCCGGCGGGACACAGGCAAAAAGAAACATGCGAGCCAGACAGACGCAGAAGAAAAGGTGGACGTAGGTCTAGAAGGGTCTAGAAACGGTACAGAGAACTGCCGCGCAGCCTCAGCCTCTCAGTCTGCCCCTTATACAGGAGTGTATTTGGGATGGGGCCGGACCCCAGAGTCAGGACCGCCCGTGGCCTGGCCTGGCATGGTGGGGCTAGCGCCACCTACCTACACGGGCGCCTGAATTAGTTGAAGACACCTGGTGGTGTGTCCCAAGACTCTGGACACCCTTCCGTGATCCTCTGCCCCACGGGAGACTTCTGTGCCACGTATTTTCCCAAAGGACTCACAGCTGAGATCTCTGCAACAGGTTCAAGCTCCTGCCTCCACCTCCAAGCAGCTCCAGTCACCCCATCCATTGCCCTGCTTTGGATCTGCACCGTCACTCCCACTCCCCAGGAAGACCTTCTAAGGTCTTAGAAGTTGAACTCAAGCCCCCAGGCTTCCCAATGGACCTGGAAGTTCTTTCTGTGATCTTCATTCCTTTCTTTTGCAGTGTCTGAAGCTGGTACTGGATAGGAACTTTGTGGAATTGTGCCACCCCAGAGGGGAAGATGGACGATAGGGATAAGGGAGGGTCTATTTTCCTAGACACTCTGAACCTATTGCCATTCCCAGATTCCCCAATGGTTCTTTAGCAGTGAGCACTTCCTGAAACTTTCTTCCTCCACCCTCCCCTCTAGATTTTCCATGATGAAAACTGGGGGGGACGGGGGAGGGGTTCTGAGAAGCCAATGCCCAGGGCTCAATACCCAGTGCCTGCCCAAAGCAGCCAGTACCACCGGCTCTTAAGGCCCTCCGTCGCTCCCTGTCTCATTACTCGCTGGGTTCTTTCTGTGTTCATCTTGTCTTTGGCAAAGCCTGGAAGTCTGGTTCTGATTACCAGAGGATGGAACACCTGATTCCAATCTGAAGGCACGGGAGAGGCTGTGAAGCAGTGCATGGTGACAATGCGGGTACCCCAGAGACTGGCATTTGGGAGGGGTGGATGTGGTTGTTACTGGGAAGCCTTGATCTTTCTTACTGCTCTGGGCTGAGCTGGTGTCAGACATGCAGTTTCAGAGGTTACAGCAGTAAGAATCACTGGGGTCAGGAGGAAGGACTGGGGATGGGGGAGCCCAGGAGGGAATGGGGAGGGGTCACTGCTGGGAGGGGAGAGGCAGGAGTTAGCGGAATACTGAGGAGAGCAGTGGAGATTGGAGGCTACTGGGGAAAGGGCAGGGCTGAAGATCTTCCCATGTATTTTGGCAAGATTTAATTATGTAATCAAGATATATGGGCCGGGCGCGGTGGCTCACGCCTGTAATCCTAGCACTCTGGGAGGCCGAGGCGGGCGGATTATTTGAGCTCAGGAGTTCGAGGCCAGCCTGAGCAA
Organism: Avahi laniger; assembly: GCA_963575035.1. Taxonomy (NCBI): domain Eukaryota; kingdom Metazoa; phylum Chordata; class Mammalia; order Primates; family Indriidae; genus Avahi; species Avahi laniger. The sequence continues at coordinate 3,895 of CAUYSK010011365.1, read as the reverse complement.
GAGTGAGACCCCGTCTCTACTAAAATTAGAAAGAAATTAATCGGACAACTAAAAATAAATAGAAAAAATTAGCCGGGCATGGTGGCGCATGCCTGTAGTCCCAGCTACTCAGGAGGCTGAGGCAGGAGGATCGCTTGAGCCCAGGAGTTTGAGGTTGCTGCGAGCTAGGATGACGCCACGGCACTCTAGCCTGGGCAACACAGTGAGACTCTGTCAAAAAAAAAAAAAAAAAGATATATGAAATATGGAGATTTTTTTTCATTTCTTTGGAGCCTTCAGCTAGCTCTTTTAACATCTTGCCCTTCCCAGCGTTCATGAGGGTCTTTGGCAGGGCATGCCATGGGGTAGGTTCTTATTTCTAAAGGCACCAATGGAGAGACTGGGACTCTTCAAGAGGGGAGTTCCTCCAGGTTCCTCTAAGAGGAACTTCATTGGATCCCAGAGAAGTGGGCAGGGCTAAACCTCACACTCATGCTAGTACTGCTGTCCTGCCTGGCCGGCCCATGAGAGGAACTTTGAGTTTCCAAGGAATTGGAGAAGGGCCACAAGATGGGCAGCTGAACTCCCGGCTCACGCTTGATCCCTGAGGGGGATCAAGGAGAATGAAGCTGCAGGAAGGAAGCTGATGAGAAAGGTTGAGAGTGAAGAGTTAAGGCAGCTTGGTGGGGGTGAAATAAAAATGGGTGGATCATGGAGCCAGCCCGTATCCTGCTTTCGGCCTCAGAGCAGCAGGAGGATCAGAGGGGAGAGGGGAGGGGAGGAGAGGGTTGATGCTAATGAGGGTGAAACAGAATTTCAGGAACAATCTGACTCCCTCCATGCAGGTTTTCTTACCTTGACTATGCAGAGGGTGGCCCATCTTGGCACTGAAGGTGGAACCCCATCTTCCATGGTCTGGGGTGACCCCATGCCTGTAAATGAATACGCTCAAATCCGTGGGGTGAGGGGACTGTAGGAGGGGGATTTGAGGGTGGGACTGTCCTGGCTGAAAGACCACTGTGTCAGAACTTCGATGGTGGCGGGCTTGGGTGCCGGGAACCAGAAAGAGCGGGGGAAGAGGCAGAGCCAACTCTAGAGGCGGATCTCCTGGCCAAGGACAGAGGGTGTATTGTCCAACTGGGAGGTTGCTGCAGCTGGGCGGGGAGCAGCACAGCACTGCCTCTTCCAAACTTCTTTTTGGGGAGGCAGCAGAGTGAGGGAAGGCAAGTCCCCCTCACTTGTGGCCCTGGGGGCTGCCGTGGTTGCCAAGAAACGAGGCTTATTTGACAAATAATGTTTCCCAGGAGCAGATGTGTAGCTTTCTCACTTCCTGAGAAACCAGATGCTTTGAGCTTGAGTAGCACTTGAGGTGACGCCCTCAGCATGGACTGGGACCCTCATTGCTTTGGGATCCAGAGCATAGTGCTTGATTCTGCGAGGAGAAACTAGGCTATGTGAACTAGAATACACATGGGGCCCAACTAAAGTCAGCCCTTGTGAAATAGGATACCGTACCTACACTCCTCCCCTACTTTGCTGGTAGCTCAAGATTTGCACAGGTTGGCAATGAATGCCGACTATTCCTGGGACCATTTCTGCAGTTGGGCTTCTGGGAGGGTCCGCAGGTATTTATAACTGAGGATGTGGCCATACCAAAGCCCAGGCTTTGATTTTAGAGTGCTCTTTTGGGACATAGTACAGGGAGTTCATTCCTCTCTACTCTTTCTGTGCACAACATAAACCTCTTTCAACAAGCCTTTCTACTTTTAGCTTTCTTCTTTCGATCATTTACCCAGACCTCCATATTGCACAGCTAAGGGGGTGACTTGAAACTAAGGCTTGGAGAACGTGACTGGGACCAATTCCTGTGGTGGAGCCTCAGAAAACATTGCCTTGTAGGTTCCATAGGCAGCCTGAGCAGCAGGGGCACCAAATGCCACACTTACAGGATTTTCACATTGTCAGCTCACTGCACCTCTTACCCTTCAACTTAGCCAATTTTGGAGAACAGAGTTAAATGCACCAGGAAACTGGAAGAGCAATGCTCTAATCGGCTTGGGAAAGCCACTGTGTAACTGCTCCCATCTCCCACTCCCTTCCTCTTGGCTCTTAAGTCCACCACATTGTTGACTGTTTCCTGGGCTCCTTTTTATGCTCCACCCCCTTGTGACCTTAGGGATTCTTTGCCACTGTCCTAACCCCTTTCCTGTCTTACAACAATGACCAGTCTGTCCCTAGCTGTTTGGAAAATTCCCACTAGGTCTGACATATGATTAAGAAAAAGTTGCCTTCATTGTGGCTACCCAGACCAGCCTGCCACCAAGATCTCCTGCCCACCAGTGTGACTCTGGAGAGCAGCACCTCTCTGGATTGCGTAAGTGAGATGAGGTTGGGGATTTATGGAGGCACTGCCCCTGAGGATGCGAGGATTTATTTGGAGTTCCCATATCTTATGATTAAAATAAACAGTACAGGAAATGGACTGCAGTCATGCTCAAGTGATAGAAGTCAACACCAGGCAAAAAATGCTGGAGGAGCAGCTAGGCTGCAAACTCCCAGTTCTTGGACCTCAGTAAGCACTGAAATAGATCCCTTAAGTCAGGAGTGGTCTGTAATCCCAATGACTTGGGAGACTGAGGCAGGGAGAATCCCTTGAGGCCGGGAGTTCAAAGCTGCAGCAAATTATGATCACTCCAGGTTGGGTGACAAAGACCTGGGCTCTAAAAGATTCCTTTGTAACCCCATCCTCTGATCTTGTACAACGTGGGATCCAATGCTGAATGAGAATGTCAGAGATGGTGGGGGAAGGAGGGGCAGGCTGTCAATTGGGAGTCCAATAAAAAGCACTGGAACCAGAGTGTGTGTCAAAGAATTTCAGTATTAAAATGAACTTTAAAGATCAGATTTATTTGGAGAAAACAAAAAACCCCGCAACCCAAAGGATGGGATTTTACATCTCAAGACATCTCCCAGGTATTAAGTCTACAGATTACAAATCATTTTCATAGAAGATATTTTTGTACAAATTTTACATGTATTCAGGAGCGGGACATAAATCAATCCCTGTTTCTGTTTTAATGAGGGTGGGAGGGCAAGGCTGGGGACTGGGAACACCAGCTTTTTTGGATACAACTACTTGGGAGGAGAGTAGACATGAAGAGGGCAAACCCTAGCTTTTCATTATCTACAACCAATGGTTTCTTTAAAAAAAAAAAAAACAACCCTTTCAACCTTGGGTATCTCTCTTTAAAAGCCCACTTTCTAGCTCCTAGCCAATTCATGTCAATTATGTAAAGCTAATTCACTTGGTGTACCTTTTGTCCACTTGGCAAATTATTCCTCATGCCCACACATAAACCCACACCTCTGCATGGCTGGACACAGTCGAACCTAGGACTGATGGGAAAAGGGCTTGCAAAGAAGAGACCAAGGTGTCATTTCTGCAGGTACTAATATTATATTGCCCATGATGGGAAAGGATACCATCTACCCAGCTGACCCCTACAAAGTTGCACATAGAAGCAGGCAAGTTTAGCTACTGTGTTGCAAGAGAAAACAGGACCTTGTTAAACAGCTCTCTCCATTACCATTTACTCTCTTAAGGGAAACTTAAAAAAACAAAACAAAAAAACCACACATACACACCTAGGCCACATTATAAATCCAAGCACTGGTGTGGGATTTTGGTGGAGAGAAAGAAATTTGGGGGTGGGGGTGGAAAATAAAACCCAATCGTGGTTGTAAGAAAGGCTCCCAACTTAACTGTCCCTATTTATCCACTTTTATTTACCACCCAAGACCATCAATTCTAGAGTATTCTGATCTGTAAAAGGGTCAAAGTAGCAGGAGCAGGCATGGATGGAGAGGAGAGTCAAATACAACAAGGAACCAATTTGCCTGAGAAAAGCATTGATTG